>JBBKCR010010555.1:0-12661 GCA_037577295.1 Ladigesia roloffi | reverse complement strand
AGATAGATAGATAGATAGATAGATAGATAGATAGATAGATAGATAGATAGATAGATAGATAGATAGATATAGATTTAGGTAGATAGATATAGATAGTAGATATATATACAGATATGTTCTTTGCGTGACGCCATAGAAGAATCATTTTTTGATTAAAAACCTTCCAAAGATGTTTTAAAGGATCTGTTTTTGTAAGTAAGATGTGTGAGATTAAAAAGATGTAAACTTTTTAAAAGTGGAATACCAGAAGAACAAGGAAAACTCCACCTCAAGTTCAGGACATTCTATAAAGAACCTCTAAATAATATAAAATGTTCTCCTCACACATTTCTTTTACACACACACACACACACACACACACACACATAGTCCATTCAGAATTACTTGCACCAGGGTGAGACAAAAATAAGTGACGAACAAAAATTTATTTTGCTTTTTAAAGCCCAGAGGTTTTGACAGGAAAATTCTTCCTCTGTTCAGTGTTACCCAACAAATAAAACAAACGTTTACTTTATACCTGCCAGTTCTGCTCTGAACTAATCCATTAAGAACTGGTTCAAACATTTAACAAGAGCCTACTGTTTCTTGTTTGAATTGTCCACAAAATCTCAAAAAATCTTTGGAGTAATGCTGGAGAAGAACCATTTTTGGTGCCCTAAGTAACCTTTCAGAGCATACTTCTCTAAACAAGGCAATCACAAACTGATCTTAGATCTTCCACATTTAAACTAAAGCACAACTTTGGGCAGCTGGAAGCCTAGTGGTTTTGGCACCTGCCCCGCCCTCCAATGAGGAAGCAATGGGTTTGAATCCCAATACTGCTAAGCACAGAGTAAGCACCCTCGAGTAAGATTCCGTCCCCAAGATCTGCTTGCCAGGCATTGTCTTCCTGGTTGCCCGCAGCTTCATTTGGTGAATGGATTAAATTCAGAGGAAGAGTTTTGCTTACTGTGTGCTGTGGTGTGTTCATGTATGACAGAATGGTCCCTTTCACACCTCCACTATGTATGAAGCAAATATAAAAAAATTGTGGACCAATTGGGAGCAGTTTATACGAGTGACCTGTTTAAGTTTAATGAACCTCCATGTAATGTTTGGGTTCCACACCAAAGAATTCCTAGTGTCTTCACCTCTAAGAGTGTAAGATTGCAAAACCATGTAAACAGATCAAGCTGCGTATGGCTCAAAAAATCAACATGACTGGATGGCTACTTGAACTGTGGGCTGAGAGGGTTCAGATTAGAATTTGCTAATTGCTCACACCCAGCTTCTCTGAAAATAAATCTCTTTGTTAGCCTGTGTAATCCATAATAACCTGAAATGTTGCTCAGGGTACTCGTGTCATCTTAGGGGTTCAGTATTTCATCTCATAGTACAGCACTGAATCAGGGCTTACTCTGTGTAACTACATCATCATGTAGTTTTAGAGGAAACTGAATCATCTGAACCGTAATACATGCTAATAAATGCTTTACTTGGTCTAGCCTTCCTCTTTCGTGATCTCATCCATAACTTTTTTGTGACTCAGCACCTTTAAAAAAAATCAGGAATTGGCAGTTGTGGCAACTGCATCTGAGAATCTGGCCACACTCACGTACCCGGCAGTTTTTTCCACCGCAGATGTGTCTGTATGTGCAAAATAGACTGTGAAAGTAGCCACTTGAATCTCCAATAAAATATTAAAGGTCTACAAAGCAAACGTATAAGTGGATAGTTTAGCATAAACCCTTTCTCAAATAAAAGTACTGTTAATTCATTAAAATCAAGAGAAATGGGAGTAATACATCATTAACATGTCAGGAAAAAACAGGTTAAGGAGGAGTTTAAATGTAGCTGTAAAAAGAAAAATAAAAAGAGGTCCTTTATGAACCTCAGAGGAACTGAGGTAAGAACATTTAGCATCAGTCAAGAGGAAGAGAAGCTTATTAGCCTGTATTATATTCCTGGGGGCGGGGGATTATGCTAAAGTGACAAAATAGCACAACCTCAAGTCCAGGCACTGGCCTTACAGAATACAATGAAAGATGTGTGTGAAAGAAAAGGTGTGACTGGACTGAAAATGTAAAGAAACTGAAAACATTCCAAATTCTGTTTTCAAGTTATCGTTTGGACTGATTCAGTGCCGATTCAGCCAAAAAAACAAAAAAAAAGCACAAAAGCACATCCCAGTGGGTACAATGGTCACTTCTCCTCCTTCAATTTTTAGCTCAGGTCCCCTATACAAACATCTCCTTAAACCCCAATTTCTTAGTTTGAAATGGGAAAATGAATCACTGACTAATCTAAGATAACCTTCCTGAACTGAATTGTGCAACCAAATGAGGGACAACTCCCTTGTGTTTGCCCATGTTAAGGACAGTCATTTGGTTATCTGTTGAAGGAAAAATAGCCTATGACCCCAAACAAGAATAACTTCTTGCCTAACAGGGTTTCCAAATACATCTTAACACAAAGATCATTGTTAGAAGGAAGAACAAGCACCACATTAAACCTCTCCACCAGTTCTCCAGGAAAACCTAGACCAGTTAAACTGGTGAGGCCACAATGCTCTGAGATCAATCAGCATTAGCATTTGTGGAGGGTTTAACAACATTTGTCCATTTCACAATGATGACAAAGGGTCTACACCATAAATATGCAGACTAATGCATATTCGTTGATTCACCATTATACCCAGTATACATTAATACAGTAGGGATCAAGCCACCAAAACAAAACTGATAACCTGCAACCCAGTATAAAAAGCCCACTGACTTTGAACCTCCCACAGCCTAATTAGGAAGTTATGCTTCCTTTAAAGCGAATACACTACACTTAAATATAGCTAGACATTCTTAGAATGAAAATACTGACCCTGATGGCTCCTTTGCTTGCATATTTCCAGCCTTCCGTTGTTCCTGTATAGACCATTACAAAGAAGCGCAAAAGCCTTTAAACGTTTACAGTATTTAACCTTTAAAACCTCAAAGGTCACATTAATTTCATAACAGTTACTGAATAATTCTGAATAGTTACTGAATAATAAGTCAGACTAATAACTGCATAGGGGTAAAAGGCAAAAAGCATCAAAGGGTTAAAACTGAACTGAATGTAGGCAAAACTTTAAAAACAAAAAAGATTTGATCCTCCGATTTGATAAGAGCCTAAATATTGGGATTTAGAGCTTAGAACAGGAAGAGTGTAGTGGATTTAACTGTTTCAAATTTTCTAATCCACATCGGTAGGGTTGTAAGCAATTACAGACTACAGGGCAGTTCACCTTATCAGACTCCTGACAGACAGCAAAAGATTTTTTTTGCCATTTGCCACGTTCATCCCCCGCCCCCTCTTGATTCTTAAGTATCAGGCTAAATGGCTGGTTCTGTAACTTTAGATGGATCGACCCTGAAGGCTAACAATGATACCGAGTCTTGAGTAAAGTGGCTGTCTGGAGGCCCAGTGGTCATGAGAAAGTTGCCAAAACCTTTTCTAGTGGAGGCTGCGCATGGGGCTTAGCTCCTGAAGCATAATGCCTGCATTCACCCCGTCAAATGAAGGAGGGATTGTGCTAGTGTGCTGATGTGAGAAAACAGAGAATGTGTTCCCCCTGAGCACCCGTACCTGCCTCATGCTGAAATCCTGGGACCCCCTGACCCCACGAACATGCACTGAAGCTTGCTCTGATGTCAGTCAATATTCAATAGCTTACCTGGCTTTGTTCCAGTGTTTAACCCCAGCAAATAGATGTTTTTTGCACTGTCCTCTAGAGAATGCCTACTTGTTAGGGAACTAACAAAATCATTTGAAGCATTAAACTTTAATTTTGTCTAGTAGCATTTTATTTAAGACCAACATGATATGTAGAGCAACAGCAGCAACTAAGTCCCTATGCTGAATACACATTCCACTGCAGTTTTACATGGAAACCTTTTTTTGGATGTGATATTTTATCCTACTCAAGTACTTCTAACTAAGTAAGGCTTATGGTTTTGTATCGTAAATGACAAAAATAAAAAACTGCTAGTTAGATTGGAATTCAGATGCTGCTTACCAAACCACACTCCTTCACAAACACGACCCACATAATCAAATTTACAACTCTTATGAAGGTGCTTCGGTCAGAAGTTTTCATTTTACTTTTCAGTGATGACATCATGAACTCTGGAGCATGGTCATTCTTATAAGCCCAATTAAGTCTTAAAACTTCGTCTTTCTTCACAGGTTCCTCTCATGAAAATCATTGGGGCTACCATGGTGAGTAATAATGCATCACATACCAAAATATTAAACAGACACCCAGACAGTTTGAATGTAATTGGAGCTTGCAACAGTGATACTTAAAAAAGGGATTTTCAAGCGAGTCCCCTGAGATCCAGTCTCGAAAAAAGACCAGAGTGGTTAAAGAATTTGGGTGAACAATTAAGATCTTACAGGCATCTGTAGATAAACTCTAATGAACAAAAAAAACTTTTGCTTAATTTGTACAACCTTTAAAAGCTTGCAGTAATGTGGACTAACCAATGAACGACCCACACACAGGTCATGAGAGCAAGATAAGAAGCAATATTAGAAGTTCAATAAAGATGTTACGCTACAGGGTCATCCACAGGCCCTACCATGAGTGAGTTCATAAAACCAGGGTTTCCGACTTAGACACGTAACTTAAGCCCAACGGACAATAGAAAATATCACTTTGCTCTACCTCGATTATACCGGACTGAGCTTGGGCTTAAGTTTCCTGGCCAAGTAAGAAATCCCACTTTGTGAAATACTTGGCCAAGTGCGGCATGAGCTGAAACATGGATTGGTGGCTCTAGAAAATGGATTGTGTTTCTCTGATGGACAACAGTTAAGTCTGCAGCTACAATCTCTACAAGGACTGAATGATCACCTAACCTGTGTCCTTCAGTGAAAGCTGCTGACTTATTAACCCATACTTCAAGGTTGCAGAACAAGGAGCCCTTGACGTCTGTTCTGGTTAATACACAGTGTCGTTAAGGCTCAAAGTCAGAGATAGGATTTGCTGTGAACGTAGTTTTCCATTAGACATTAAATAAATTAGATTGCATTATGTTTGATAGCATTCTTCTGTCTTGATAAGATGATAATTTATAACTAATGATAGAAGCTTGGTAATCTTGCATTGTGGTGTACAGTACAACTCATTACATAATAACAAGATAAGAATTCATCAGCATACATTATGGCTGATTCTAGTGTCGGGCAAGGGCTTGAATTTGCATAACCTTATTAATTTTCTTCAAAATAACTAAACAACTTGACCTATTTGACACTTTAGGTGTAAGTGAACGTGGAAGTTCTTGCTGACGTTTTATAATTAACTCCATGACACCAGAAGGTCAATTACTATGTCAACAATTTCCATCTTGTCTCTCAGATCAAGAAGCATGGCTGTCTACTTTCCAAGACTGTAGTGGAAAATCTCAGTCTCCGATTGACATTGAGACCAGCAAGGCCACCTACGACCCCAGACTGCCCATGATAAAGCTGGAAGGTTATGACCTAACTGACAGCTCACCTCTAATGCTGAAAAACAACGGACACACATGTAAGCCGGTTGGGTTTAATTCTGGCCTACCATATCAAATGTACAGTTTGTCAGAAAGGAGAAGTATTCAGCTAGAAAAAAATTATTTTGACTTGGATTTTTTAGGAAAAATCATTTGGTATAAATACACTAGGGCTGAACTTGAACTATTGGTTTTCAAAAGCTAAGGGGTTCAAACCTTACAACTTGTGGCCTGCATGGTCCTTCAACCAAGGCCAGCAAGTATACATGTGCAGAAAATATTTGAAAAATAAATAAGCTATAGCTGGTACATCACTTCAAAATGATTGAAATGATCAAATGACAAGAAAATTATGTAAATATATTGAGCATGAGGGACAGGACTGCTGCCATTGCCTCACAACTAAACATATCAGAAACACCAATTATTGTAATTATTTTAAAGTATCTCTTAAACTAGTAATGGAAATGGTTGTAGTTTGAATGTATAGGCAACAGTTGTGGCTCTAAACCATGCAATTACACAACAAATTAGGAAACTAAGTAAATACACTGTAAATCATCTTGCAATGGTAACTAGTGTCCTCCATGGAAAAGGATATTAATGGTCATTGTTTCTTTTTGAAGTGGTGCTGATTTTGCCCAAAACCATGCGTATAACAAAAGGATTCGATGAAGAATACCTGGCTGCTCAGCTTCACTTCCACTGGGGGACAGTTGAGGTTCCTGGCTCAGAACACACCATAGATAACATTCACTTTCCTGCTGAGGTGAGAATCTCCAATAGCTTTGTTTATAATGTCCACTTTTGGAACACGTTGCTCCACACTATAAATAACGGGATCTTGATGACAACACATCATCCCTGTAGATTTACACTCAATTAAGCCATGTTTACATTTGTGGTGTTGACCTTGAGGCAAAACATGTTTTGTAAGTTACAACACAATAAAAACCCTGTTGTGATTATTGATTTCTTTCATTTTCAGATCCACGTGGTGCATTATAACTCAAAATATGCCAACATGTCAGAGGCTGCAAGCAAAGCAGATGGACTTGCTGTTTTAGGAGGCTTTATTGGGGTAAGCCATGCTCTTTCTAACAAGCTTTACATGGTAAAAGAAAACAATAGTGTTTTTTAATAGATTCAGAATTAAATGCCAGTAAAGATACTGTGCATTACAGTCCGTTTCTACCTAATATTTGTGAATGTTTCATTACAGATTGGTCTTCATGCAAATGAAAACTATGAGAAAATATTGTCTGCACTTACAGATGTTAGCATAGAAGGTAAATATTCACAAAACACTGCTCATACATCAATCTAAGTTGACCTGAGGTTCTAGGTGTCTCTGCATTTAGGAATGCCATATTTGAAAGAGGCCTGGATGGTGGTCCTTTTCAAGACCAAGTAACATAATAAACCTGTTGTTCTCTTTTCAGAGTCGAACACAGAGATCCCTGGTTTTAATGTCCGTCACCTTCTACCAAATAATCTGGAGAAGTTTTATAGATACAAAGGGTCCCTGACCACTCCACCATGCTTCCAGACTGTCAACTGGACAATATTCAATGAAACAATCACAGTATCAAGGAAACAGGTAGGCTCTTTTACCTTGTAGTGCATGTTTATGAGTTTTGTTGCCCCTTCTGTGGTGTATACAGACTTTAGGGGAATCCTCAGGGATGTCTAAATCTTTAGAGAGAAGCTAATAAAGCTAAAACATATTTGAGAAAATCAGCTGCTGATGGGACCACATCAGTTCTAGATATGTCACGGACTGTGAATATAAGCCGCAGGCTAAACAATGGTTTTCTATCACACTGTAAAAAGTACAAACTCCCCAACTCTTTACTGAATGAACCATTCTAGAAATGTTACATGCATAGAAAAAAAGCATGTTAATATGTCTGTTATAAACTTCATATAAAAACATGTAATGTCTTTTAAAAGCTTCAGATGCATGTGTTTAATCAAATGGCCAAAGATATTCATGTTCATTGCCATTAACTTCAATTCTACAAGAATCCCATGTGAGACTAGCTGAAATATTTTTTGAGTATGTTTTGAAATGTATGTCACAAACTAGTTCTATTAGTCATGGTTAACCTCATACAGGCCTATAATGTACAAGGAGTCATTTTCCACCTGTTTTGTTCAATGCATAAAGAAGGTTTTGCAAGTACATTTCAGTAACAATGGTACAATGATGGAAAACCTAATACTAGCACTCTCTTCACCAGCTGGCTGCTCTGGAGGACACTCTGAAAGCAGGTCAAAATCAGCTCCTAACCAAGAACTTCAGAGCTCCCCAGCTTCTTCACGGGAGACAAGTTTTTTCCTCCTTCCGTGCTTTGTCAAGTGTAGACAGTGAGTACATCATTAGAATTGGCATATTTATTCAGTAATGCCTACTAATTGAGAGTAATCCACAAAAAAATAAGAGTGATTATCCTCTTGCAACTTGGTAATCCTATTTCTCAATCTCACGTTGCAGGCTAGAGCTTTTAAAAACCCTTAGTTATCGTTTGTAATAGAAACAAATTTGAATAACTGGCACTTAAGAGTTCTTTTAGTCTGTGAATAAAATGTTGACCAACCATTCAGCAGTGTCCTCTCAATACAAAGTAAACTGCTTATCTCTGTAAACAAACAAGCACCTTGTGTTGTTCAGTCAGAATGTGGACGCTTGTTTTGGAATATTTCTGAGAAAGCCTGGCTTTGTGTTCCTTTCAAAAATAAGTAGACCAACAGTGGTTATGCTGAAAATGTTTTAAGGGAGTATCAAATGTTTACGTACATAGATATGCGGTTAATAAGTGTGTTTTACAGGTCGCAGTTCTGATGGCGCACCTCAGACAAAAACTGTACCAAAACCTGAAACAAGTGCAGCAGCTGGTAAGTTTCTGTCATCTGTTATTTCATCTAAAGTTACAGCAGTGTTTGGAACCAACTCTCTGAATGCAGAATGTATACTAATTTGCGTAATGTATATTAATTAGACTCTACAAAAAAATCCATGCATTCACAATCTTGTGAGTCTTGTAAATTGTATTACTATTGTTGATGTTGCTAATATTACTACTATCTGATTTAGATTTATGGAACCAGGCCTGGGTAGCACTGACCTGAATAGAGTGACAGGAAACACGCACAGTTCACGTGATAGAAAGAGGGCAATGTGTCAGAACAGGTCGGCCAGTCCAGAGGCAATTCCAGCCATGCAGTTTTGAAATGGATAACGCACTTTCACCATTATTAATAGAACTAAGAGGGCTTTTTAGCTTCTAAAGCACTGACCTGTAGTCCATAGATCAAGACTCCAAAACAAAATCTGTCAGTATGCACAGAATTAGAGTATCTTCATACACTTCAAATAAAATCAGCACTTATTTTACACTCTGTCAGATCCCTTTTAGTCCATGGATGGTGTTTATAGCATGATATTTCCTGGCTGATTAAACATTCTTTTCCTCTTTTTTATCCGCAGGGGGACTATCCAGAGGTACGCCATTACTAATACTATTTTATGGTACATTCTTTGCTAAATATTTAAGTATGTCGTTTCTGTTTCTAAGTGAAGACATTTCATTCACAGGTGACCTGCTAGCTATTGCCTTTGGAGCCTTATTTGCAGTGACTTTGCTAGCTTTCTCCATGTACGCTTATCAACAGAGGAAAAAATCCTCAAAGTAAGTAACTTCAGTTTTTGTTTTTTGGCTACTACTGATCTTTATATTAATACCTATGTTATTGTAACTACATAAATATTAAATTGATCAAGTGTTATGCTGAAGTCTTAGACAGCCTCACTATAAAATGTAGTACCACTCACTGATGCAATTAAAGGCAATATGTGTTTATTTGTTTAAAGGTGTAATACTGAAACACTGGGATCTTAGCTCGGGCCTTCAATTGTTTTGTTGCAAAACTTTTGTTTGGCCTGGGGTGTTGAATTTTAATTATTTTGTTGTTCGGGTGTGGTAGAATATCTACTGGTTTATTTAATAGGCAGGGCTATTTGTAAAACATTCAGGGTTGTAGTTTCCAAGAATTTCCAGAGACCCTGTAAAATATTGCTGCTGATGCCCTGTTTGCAAAATTTTCAATTTAAATGTTTCATCAATTTTGGCTGAGGCCTTATCTTGAAATACTTAATGCTTTTGTTGATGCATCAGATCTCCCAAAGATCCCTATATTTTATATGATGTGCTAAATGGCGAAAAGTATGCAGACAACCATTTAATTTATAGAAATCAAGTGTTCCAGCCACATCCACTGCTAAGAGGGATAAAATATAAAGAACATAACCATTCAAACTCCATAGACCAGACACAGGCATTACAATGGATCACAGCTTAGCAACTTTTGAGAACAGGAATTTGCATAATTTGGACATATATTGTATTTATAAGATGCCACATCTTATTACTAATAGTGGTATTTTAACATTATAATAAGTGTATGGTAGGAAGTGTGGTATTCTACTGTTAATGTTAAAGTTCTAACATACTGTATGATGACAATGTAAAACTGTATAGACAATATAGATAAAGTATAGACTAGATTCAACAAAAGGAATATATATCATGACCATAAATCAAACGAAGTTTGAAAGCTTGCTTTGAACGTTTGCTTGAACGCTTTGATGACCTTCATCTTTACATTATCAGGAAAACATATTTGTTCCTAGATTATCTTACGCTTTGAACTCCTAGAGTAATCAACCTGTGTAAGGCAACTGCAAATCATATCTGTGCAGCATTATTAACAAATATTTCTCTTTGTCCTTTTCACAGGTTTAAAAAAGACTCCAGACAAAATGTTATTTATAAACCAGCTACCAAAGAAGAGGTATAGATCTAAAGTATGTTCCTCTACTGTCAGAAAAAAGTCAAATATTTATGCAGAAGAACTTGCTCAAGTCTTAGTTTTCTAATCCAGGGTTGATGACTGCTGTGTTTTCTCACACAGTTAAGTAATGACTCTTTTTCCACAGTAGTTCCTGTAAATATAGTTGTTTTGCTCTCATGTGTGGTGGGACATCACTCGAATTTGGCATGGCCATAACCATATTCTATTTATGATAATATTCTGTGTTGTCTACCTTGTGCCATGTTTACAAATGTGTTTTAATGTACCATGTACATGCTACAGATCACATTATTGGCCTATAACGCACACCTGTGTCACTAAATCAATGTCAATCTGGATGTTTTATGAAAACTTCTCAATAAAAAAGTTTTATTAATGTGTTTCTAATGTGCTGTTAATGACAGACCTTGCATACATGGAAGTGAGCTCAACAGCCTCTTTTAATTTAATTTACAATAATAACACTACTGGGCTTTAAAAAACAAAATAACAAAATTATTTCAAGTAAAACACTCAAGATGAGTCAGTGGTGGACTGGCTGTCTCTGCACTCTGGAAAAGAAGAGCTGTCCTGTGCTTGGTAACTGAATCTGGGACTCCTGATTCTGGTAAAACTGGGGGTTACATTATACAATATACGTAAACTACCAAATGCTATAATGTTTTGGTTGTAACACAACAGATGATGAAACAAGGACTTCACAATGTTCAAATTAAAGCTTTGTGGTGGAAAGCCAACCCCAAGATAACCGATTCTTTGAAGCAAGCCAAGGTCAACTCTTGGCCATTCTTAATATATTTTGTTTACCCTGATTGGCTTGAGGGACATTTTGATGAATATGTATGTAATGTAGGACAGAGTAGGGCTGAGTATGAATAGTTATAGCCTGATTTGAAGCCTTTGGCCTCACCAAACACACTGGCAGAGCACAGAGGACAAGCATGTGGATTCACATGGGTATGTGATCAGGCAAAATCAGGGGTAGCGAACAAGAAAGGAAAATTCATTCAATTCTTGGGTGAAGACTTTGAGTACACCAGCTCGGCGGCAGCGACTGGACTAGTAGTTCGGGAGTTGTGTCTGCAATCAGAAGGTCATAGGTTTGAATCACAGGGCTGTCAGTGGCAGCACTGAGGTACCCTTGAACAAGGTACCATCCACACAAACCACACAGAGTGCCTCACTGGTGGCAGCCCACTTCTTCACTTGGTCAGTGGGTTAAATGCAGAGAAATAATTTCACATTATTCACACTGTGTGCTGTGTGTTAATGTGTGACTTTAAGGGGCCACTTTACCTGCAGCCACATCCAGTTTGGAATATTTTTCTATTTATAATCATGAACTTTCATCACATTAATCTGCATAGCAAGTGTTAAAAAGTGAGAAAACTATTTTTAGAATTGTTTCATTTCTGCTGCATCCCTTTATCTGGTGCTTTTTAGAATCAAGTGCTGTTGAGGAATTGACTCCCTGACGGCTAATTCCACTTGTTTAAATTGTACAGAAATCAAATATTAAGATGTTTCATAGATCATTTTATAATCACTTTTATAATCTCAGTAACTCTCAGACTTGAAACTTAATTTGCGTCCCTTCATATTAAGATGCTACAGCATTATGATTGGTCTGACCAGAAAACTGCCTGCAATTGCAGTGGCTCTAATGAATGTAGGGCAGGACGGTTTTCAGTTGTTTGTTTAGAGGGAGAGGAGTCAGAAATGGTGGTTTAGATCATTTACAGTTTTTTTCTTCATTACACTGACACTACGAGTACAGATGAACTCAGATAACAGACAATTGGGGCAAAGTTTACCTTCCTCTGATCTGATCTGGCAGTCTCTTTCGAGCAAAGAAGCAAATTAAAGCAGGGACTGCCATAGCTCAGGCCAGTGTTATTGTTAAGATGGAAGTTTAAGCGCACAGCAGCTGGAGAGTTAAAGGCTGTGATTGTAGAGTCTTATGACAGCAAGAAACAATCTGCTATTAGAAGTTGGTCACGAGTTCTGAGACAAAAGACAACCGACTTACATATAAAGAAAAGACAATAATAGATATCGAAACACTTCATGGTCCAAAATATCATTAAGAAGTTGAAGCTGATGACGAAGATATGATCACAAAGAAAAATCTCTGGGGGAAAAAATGACAGACATTCAGAAATGTACTTCCCACGCACAAACAGAATTTCTCTCCCCTAAACACACACACACACGCACACACACACACACACACACACACACACACACACACACACACACACACACACACACACACA
>JBBKCR010010528.1:0-12664 GCA_037577295.1 Ladigesia roloffi | reverse complement strand
TGCGTTTGTGTTCTGCTGAGGAAACAAAGTCACCTTCGACTTGGATGGCCTGGGGGTAAGCAAATAAACATCAGATTTGCATTTTGGGGTGAACTATCCCTTTATGGGGGGCAAGGCTGACTGCAAATGAGAGAGAGAGAGCGAGACTGAGGGCTCAAGAACACATTTTGAGGCATATCTCACATATTTCTTGTATTTTATTGTCTTTATTGATGTCTGATTATAACATGTTTTGGGCTCATGTAAAAAAAAACAACCAATGTTTATTAAAACAGGACCATTTCTCAATCGACCTTAATCTCTTAAAATTAAACAGGCAATTTAATTGCAATTGCTCCTCTTTCAAATCATTCTGGCGTATGATTGCTATTTATGCATGTACAGTCGAGATTGTACATGCAATGATAAGACATTAACATTTATTATGTATTCAAGTTTTGATATATGCCCTTTCCATAGAATTTCACTCCTTGTTTCACTGAAAAAAATGATAAATTATTTATATTATTCTAAGGGTTAATGATATAGTGCTACAGAAGCCAGTCTAAGAGTTTACAGAGTCAGCAGTTGCTTTAAGCGTATTTATTTACAGGGTAGCTCAGCCCCGGGGCATCCGAAGGTTTTGCCCTAGCAGGCTGAACTTTGATCAAAGAAGTAGAAGGCTAAAGGCTACAGAAAGTGATTTTACCCATAATCCACTGCTGGGATAAAGGAAATGCCACTTCCAAATGCTAAGGTCAGGCAGGCACGATCTTAGGGATGAGATTTAGTTCTTAGGAAGGCATGTCCATCAACCAAACAATGTCAAAAATGCACTTTGACCAAAGGACCATATTGATTTCCTAAAGAAAACAAGGTTGTTTAGACCAGGCCACGTTCTTACATTGCTCCATGGTTCCGTTCTGATGCCCGTGTGATCATTGTTGGGGTTTTCAGTGGTAGACTGGGGTTAGTATGGGCTCTCTGAATGGTCTGTGTGTAATCAGCCCTATGAATTCACTTTTTTCAGCAAACTGAGCAGCAGTAGATCTTGGATTAGACCAGGTGAGATCCCCAAATGCATCAGTTTTGTGCCTGTGACTTATTGTCTGTTCACTGGTTGTCCTTTCTTGGACCATTTCTGGCAGCAACTAACCACTGCAGACAGGGAACACACACTGGTTTAAAGGTTTAAAGGTAATCTGACTCTTGTCAGAGTCACTCAGGTCTTTATGCTTGCATCTTCTTCTGCTTCTAACATCAGCTGACTGTTCATCTGATGCTTAATATCTCTCGACCCTTTACAGGTGCCAAAGTAGCGAGATCCTCATTTTTCACTTCACCTGTGTTGTGACTGATCAGGGTAAACCCTTACAATGTAAGAGGCACGGAACCATCCTGGCAGCACAATAAATGGTAAATTGCTATAACATGGCAAAACAGCTTGTATGGAAGTTGTCTTGGTTTTTGTTGATGCTGGTGTTCCTATGACATGTAGAACCAAAGTTATGGCAATATAAACAAACATGAAAGAATAATAACCGTTAACTGGGTTTTAAAAATGGCCCCAATTTTTTATTTTAGGCCTTAGCAACAAACAGATAAAACACAAGATCTTTGAACCCCAGAGAACAAGTGGGTGGGGAAACCGGCAGAAGAAGGGGGTCTAGAGAGCAGCTGATTGGAAAGAGCAGCAAACACAGAGCATGTAGGAGAACAAATCCAGGTTCTAGACGCAATTACACCTTTTATATTTACTGAAATCAGTTTACTGATAAACTGTCTTATACCTACATCTCTATATGCCAGTTCCTTGCATGAAAGATTTCTGGTTGTTCTTTGGGGCTCCTTAGATGGTCCACAGTCCAATCTCGGCCACCCTGAGGACCATTTTGAGAACCTCTGGTTCTTGAGTTTATTTCACCATCTCTTGAGAACTTTGCTGGACTGTTGGGGTTTGTATGAATCGGATGAATTGGAAACGATTAGATAAGGGGAGGGTTTGTCCTCTGTAATTGTTCTTATACTTTTAAAAAAGGTCCTTAAAAAGTCTTTGGAGAGTTTTGTGTCCTTAACTGATTTTCTAGGGACATTTCTTTGGAGAAACCTATTTATAAATGTGAAGAAGATTGGACGTTCTGAACATTTATGGAACATTCTGCATATTTATTGTTATAATTTCCATGAATTTGTAACAGGAGGTGTGAATAAGGGTTGAAAATTGGTGGTAGTGGCCTAGAGGGTAAAACACTTACCTGTGAACACGATGACCACAAAGTTCTACCCGCCTCCCCCTACACTATCTACCTCCTTGTATATGAACCAGACACTTAATCCTCCAGGGAGTCTGTACCTGTAGCTAATGATCGTAAGTCGCTCTGGATGAGAGCATGAGGCAAATGCCTCCTTACTAGAAAAGGCTTGCAGATATTTTTGGGTGAGGTTCTTTTTTTTCTCAAAGGGAAAATCCTCCAAGCTTTTAACAATGTGCGGCTGAGCTGTAGCTGCTTATTTTAGTCCTGCAGGCACAATACGATGCTTTAAAGCAGACAGTGCTTTTCTTCTTGGGGGTACCTTTCTCTCTGGACAGTGTGTGCTATGCTGAGGGAATTCCCAGATGTTTCTCTGCACCTGGCCTGGACGTATGCTCCACCAGGTATCCCTCTGGAGCCGTGCAGCGATGATGAGACCCTGCGCTTGTTTTGAGCCTGATTAAAGCGCCTGGCAGAGGTGGCAGAGGTGGATACAGACATGATGGAGTCTGGCAACAGCACAGGAGCGCTGCCATTTCCTTCATCTGAGGGAACAGCCGTGCCCTGTAATCTCTTAAACGGGGGACTCTTAAAACGGGGGGCTCTGGTAAAGCCAGTTATTATATAGAAATATATCACTTACATCCATTTGAGTGCTCCTCTGCTATCTCAGAAGAATGTGGAGGAGTCAAAGGGCGAAGAAGAGTAGAGGGAATGGAGAGGATGTGAAGTAACTGGGGAAAAGAGGACAGCTGGTCCACTTCAACATCAGACAGATTCCTCCAAGTTGTCTGTTCTCTCTGGGTGGGAATGCAGTGATGCCACTCTAAAGATCCATAAATAACATCCCGCGTTGTACACAGTCATGTAGCCTCCACTGGAAGCTTCTTCGGCAGGTGTTTGGAGGAACTTCTCTCATCTCGCATTGTACTCAGACAGTCGACAGGATGGCAGTAATAAAATCTTTTTACGGTTCATGGAGTAAAGGAGGGAAATTTGGGGAATTCTAGATGCTCTCTCTATCTCTCTATCTCTATCTCTCTCTCTCTATCTCTATCTATCTCTCTCTATCTCTATCTCGCCCTCTACCTCTATCTGTATCTCTCTCTCTATATCTCTCTCTCTCTCTATCTCGCCCTCTCTCTATCTCTACCTCTATCTCTACCTCTATCTCTCTCTCTCTATCTCTATCTATCTATCTCTCTCTATCTCTATCTCGCCCTCTCTCTCTATCTCGCACTCTATCTCTACCTCTATCTGTATCTCTCTCTATATATCTCTATTTCTCTATCTCTCTCTCTCTCTATCTCACCCTCTCTCTCTATCTCTACCTCTATCTCTACCTCTACCTCTATCTCTACCTCTACCTCTATCTCTACCTCTACCTCTATTTCTACCTCTCTCTACCTCTCTCTCTATCTATCTCGCCCTCTCTCTATCTCTATCTCTACCTCTATCTCTACCTCTACCTCTATCTCTCTATCTCTCTCTACCTCTATCTTTCTCTCTCTCTATCTCTGTCTCTCTATCTCTATCTTTCTCTCTCTCTATCTCTACCTCTCTCTCTATCTCTCTACCTCTATCTCTACCTCTATCTCTCTATCTCTCTACCTCTCTCTCTCTATCTCTACCTCTCTCTCTATCACTATCTCTACCTCTCTCTCTCTCTCTCTCTCTCTCTCTAAACTATTCACTCCTACTCACTTATATACACACTCTCAATCTCTCATTCATTCACATTAATTTAATCTCACATACACTCAATCTTTCACTCATTCACGGTCACTCGCTCTCTGACACACAATCTCTCACTTATTCTCGCTCACTCGCTTTTTCACATACACTCTCAATCTCTCTTTCACACTCACTCGCTCTCTCACATACACTCTCAACCTCTCACTCATTCACACTCGCTCTCTCACATACATTCAATCTCTCACTCATTCACACACATACACACTCACTTATTCTCACTTGCGCACCCTTTCACATGCACTCTTAATGTCTCACACATGCACACTCGCTCATGTACACTCTCAATCTCTCTCATTCACACACATACACACTCACTTTTTCTCAATCACTCACTCTTTCACATGCACTCTTAATTTCTCGCTCATTCACACTCTCTGATATACACCCTCAGTCTCTCACCCATTCACACTCCCTCGCTCATTCACTCACATACACACTCAGTGTATGATGCCATTTGAAGTTCTGACTCTTAGAGTCTTTCAGGAAGTTTGTAGGCTGTATCATTCGTATCACAGTAAGATAAGATCAATTAAATGTTTAAGCGTGGGCGTCTTTGTGTAAATGACCCTTCTACTTCCTGCCTGAATGGTTGTTTTCTTCCATTTCCGAGCCATTCACACAGAAACGTCCTTAACACGCCCACCTGCTCACTCTGAATTCTATGGGCAGTGACACATAGACTCATTCAGTTATTAAATGGACTTTGTACTTGGGGGCTGTAAGGGTAAAGTCTGTTTAATATCCAGTCTAAATGGTTCAGACATTTATGTTCACTCATCCATGTAAAGTACAGAAAAATTCTGTCAGTGAATATGTGAGCCTCAGTCAAGTCGGGTCAAGTCATGTTTATCTGTAAAGCCCATTATCCTACGCAAAGGTCATTCAGTGTGTTTTACAGTAATAGCATTAAAATGTTAAGGATAACAAGTAGAAAGTAATAAAAGATTAAAAGTGCAAAAGATAAGTAAGATAAGTAGATATGCAGATAAGTAAAAGAAGGTGGAGGATAATAATGTGGTTTTTGAAGCTGCAGTTGGCATAGACGTGATTCTGATGGACTGTTGGTTGGACAGCATAGTGAATAAACACCATTTCACCAAGATTCAAGATTCAAGATTTTTATTTGTCACAAGCATAGTCATACAGGTACAACACGCAGTGAAATGTGTCCTGAACCAATCCTTTAGACTGTGCGTTATATTTTAGAAATTTTAAATTAAGAATAATATCTAGAATTAGGACACTAAAATAAACAAGAAATAAAATCTGGACTTAGAAATAAGTATGAGTATGCATATGCTTAATATAAGCACAACTGAAAAAGTCTAACAGTTTCTACAATGCACATAACAAATACTAAGACAGGACGTGTATTTAAGTTTTGCTATAGAATTTACTGTGTGCAAATGGAATGTTAAAGTGCACTGTGCAATATTGTCAAGTCCAGGTTTAGTTCTGGCTGCTTTCACCACTATTTGAGAAGCTCCTGAAGATGTTATATCAAAATGATATAAATAAAACATAACAGAGACGTATTTGGTTCCATACCATTAAGCAACTTGTACACAATCATACTTTGAAATGAATTCTCCACCAATTTGGGAGTCAGTGCAAGGACCTGAAAATAGGAGTGATGTGATCTCTGGCTTTGCACTAACAATAAGTAAAGGATAGCACCTGCCTACTGATTTTTGTGTCTAAATACATGTTTGTCTCTTAAATGTGCCTGCTAGACTGAATAGCACAATAATAAGATACTGAATAGCGCAAGAATAACACAAACCATGGATATATTTTAAAATGTTTTCAAGAAGTGGCATGTCTAGACAGAACAGAGTCACAAAGTATACAAGGAGATAAATGTTTGCAAGAACACAAGGACATATGTTTACAAAGACACTGTTCAATAGGCGGCCATATTGAAAGTTGCTCCAGAATTTGTCATCAGATGCGGATTATTGCTGCAAGATTGTGGGACTATTAGAATCCAGTACGTCCATAAATAATCAGTTTATGTAACATCTAATAAATCTTACTTGCTGAAACGCTTTCTGACAATATACAATAAACTGTCCTTAATATAAATACACAAAATGTTGCATGGCATAATATGAAACATAAGTGAAAATAGTATGAGCAGCAGTCATAAAGCCTGAATTTTGTCCCCACATTTTTTTTCACTTTAACGACTACAAAATATTAACATCATCATGTGTGAACTAAGATTTTATTAAAAAAATCTGATTTAAACCAATGGTTTTAAACTGGTTCTCCTACATGCTTGCCACTTGCTACTCTTTCACTTGGCACACTGCCACTCTGCTGCTCTCCGGACCACCTCCCTCTGTCTAAAATGTAAAAAATTTGAGCATGTTTATTCTATAAGGGGGCTTTGACATTTTGAGTCTTTTGCGCACTCAAGTCCATTATTTCAAATGTAGACGAGCGGCAGCCGTGCTCATGATGGAAGTGACGCCGTTTTTTTCAGGCGCATCTGCGTTGAGTTGAAAACACCTCAAATTTTCAGAATGCCGCAAGCGCACCGTGGCAAGTGACAAGATTTAACCAATTAGCTTCCTTGCCTTTTCCGTTACACTGACCAGAGATGGCTTCACGGGAGAAGCTCTGTTTACTGATGGTTGGGCCAATTTTTCCTAAAATATAATCCAACTGGTCCTTGTTAAGTCTGAAATCGGCTTTGAAACTCCTGTTGTCCAGGCGGAGCTCCTGGATCAGCTGGAAAAATTCCTCGTGTTTTTTTCTGTTTTTGAAGAATGGGGTGCACCCAGACACTATGGCGTTCTTTTCCTTTTTTGCGTAAATAAATAATGTAGCAGAGTCAGAGCAAGTGTTTTTTGTTGGTGGAAATCCATTGCTGAAATGAATGGAGAGCGTGGCTGATGGTTGCTTAGCAACAACAGACACTTCCGGAGCACAAGCGCCCGGGCGCTTTTAGAAAGAAGGAGAAAGCGACGTGCCTCGTGCTTCCCACACGTTTTTAGGAGCGATATGTGAAGTAAAGAGCAGTTGTGTGTGACATCATTTTTAAAACCCTTGTAGCGGGCATTATTACATGTGTTTTTCAATCATTTTAATGTGTGACATAGAAACACCAAACTAATCTGTGTGACATAGAAACAACAGACAAATCTCAGGATGATGACTGACACCAGGATCATCAACACAAACTGAGAGAACTTCCATATACGGAGTTCCCTTGCTGTCTGATGACTATTAACCATTTGTTTTGCGTTTGGATGCTGCTGTGCCGCTTGAGTTCTGAGGGCTAATGTGATGCTAAACATTAAAATGAAATGTTTCAGTCGTTGGCAGTGCCTGCTCAGTGCATGTGGTGGAGGCTCCTGTGTGATGAATGACCAGAAAAGAAGGCAAACAGATTAATAGGCTGAGGATTTGGACACAACTTTCATTGTAGCCCGGAGATGTAGGCTATTTATCAGTAGGAGCAGAGTTGGGGTATTTGCATGTGCTGTATGATGAATTTCGTCTCGCCCGGAGTGTTTTGCAGCCAGTTTCAGTTTTGTGAAAATGAAACATCACCCAGCGTGTGGACAAAAATGAACAATGGCTTTCACAGGCCCTTACATCAAACTCAAGGACTGTTGTTTATAAAAAAAACATCCAGCCTCCATTCATTTGTCCATCCATCCATCCATCCATCCAAACATCCATCCATCAATTTTCTGAAGCACTTATCCTAACTAGCAGGAGCTGGAGCCCATCCCAGCCCTCATTGTGTGAAAGGCAGAGAAACACCCTGAACACATTACCAGTCCATCACAGGAGTTTCTGCATTTCTGAAACAGGAATAGATGCTGACAGATGATGAGTATTCGGAATTTAGAGGTGTGACATAGAAGAGGCCAGAGCTAACTGGAAATAATTTAGCGTTGCTGCTCTACTTGGTCTGTTAACTTATAACAG
The DNA here is from genome assembly GCA_037577295.1 of Ladigesia roloffi. NCBI lineage: Eukaryota > Metazoa > Chordata > Actinopteri > Characiformes > Alestidae > Ladigesia > Ladigesia roloffi. The sequence goes on along the minus strand of JBBKCR010010528.1, from coordinate 4,733 downwards.
GCTTTTATAGTTTTTAAACATATTTTCTTCAGTTTAGTTTCCGTTCATTTTTAGAGTGATTTTATAGTATTACTTTTGTTTTATTTATTTTTATTTAACATGTTTTAATGCAGTTTACTCTGTTCTTGAAGTTTTGGATGTAGTTTTAGATATATTGTTGAAACTCTTTGCATAAAATGTAAAAAAAACACCCAGAAGAGTTTGCTAGAATGTATTTTGACACATAATGAGGATTTAGTGATTGTACATTGGAAAGAACTGAGCAGAGCTCACACATCAAAATAACCTTTAACTTTGTGGGTTCATTTAGTTTGTAGCAGGTTTTTATAGCTGTGAAACTTATTTTTTCCAGTTCTGTTGGGGTTCAATTCATTCATTTTAGAATATGCGAATAGTTTGACTTTTGTTTCATTGATTACTTTCTAAAAAACACATTTTATTTCAGGTGCAGTTTGAGATAATTTTGGAAACTTGGCTGTAATTGGTTTTGCAGTTCCAAATCAACAGAGAAGCAGATATACTTGGTTGTTCAAAGACATCACTCAAGTCATTATCACCATTATGTTCATCAAAGGTATGACCATCTGTTAAGTATTTAAATTAAAATTTGTTTTATCCTTTGTTTGAAGGAATATTTTGCTTGAGTGGCTTAGTGGAAAAACAATTTTAATTCCCAACTTTTATTAAAAATGAGATGAAGTTGAAGAACCTTTAAAAGAACCTTTCATTCTTCATATTTTGCTTCCAGTGTGGCCTTGAGGAAGAGTTCTCCAGGCTTCCTGGAGGACTTTGAGAGACTCTCATTTCCAGTCCAGTCCCTGAACAAGTTTCAGAGGAATGTTTTTGTTGATTAAGACACACAGTGATCTACGTATGAATCATTCAAGCAGAAGAAAGCATATCTAACCAAAAGCATGAACCAGTAAAGACACAGGTATGGAGGATTCCAGATGATCAGGTGGTGATCAGTATACTGGTGGTGCTTGTCTCTTTAGGAAATTTGCAGACTGTCACAGTAAAACATTTGTTCCCATTTCTTTAATTTAATCTGCTCAGTGTACCAAAGATAAGACAAGATGATTCAAAGCAAAATATTATGAGGTGAAAGGGCTTTTGCACATTATCTTTTCATTGCACATTTTCCTCCTAAAGACATACATGTCAGGCAAACTGGAGATGCTAAATTGTCTCTAGGTGTGAGTGAATGTGTGTGTGACACATTACATTTGACCAAATAAATGAGTAATTGAAGTATTTCGTGAGGCTAAATGGGAGTTCTGCCAAGTTCTGCAAGGCCTGTCCAACTTCACAGCAGTGGCTGTGCAAGTATTTGTGGGTAGAGCATGGATATGTCAATGAGTCTGTAATACATTGATTAGCGGGTTATTGTTAGTCTTGCTATGCCAATTTACCAAGGAAAGGGAAATGAATCGGGCTAAACTGTGTTTTTTAACTACACTCAGAAATATTTAAGCCCATTTCTAAGGAATTATGTATTTCAATTGCATATAAAATTTCCATCCATGTGAATTAAGTTACATTTAACAGAAACAGAACAATACACTTTATGTGCTGCATATTTCACGTGTAAATGAAACAATTTAGAATGATATTTAGGTAATAATATCAATAAACTTAGGCCCCCTCCACACAAAGCCATAAACGGGCTTATCCGCACAAATATTTGTCCTAAAACACCTCTCGTCCACACGGAGCGGGTGGAAACGCATCTGTAAATGGCAAGATTTGAAAACGGGTCTGAGAGTGGATACATTTGACAATGCTGGTTAGGTTTTGGTGTGGATGGGCTGAACCGAGAAGTTTTTTGGTGGATTGCGTCATCACGCCTACCTCGTCTTAAGACGCATGTGCAAAGATTCATAATAATAATAACAACAACAACAACACATGGCTTTGACTAATTGCATCCGTCATGTCATGCTTGAACGTTCCGCATGTTCCGCATGACTTGTACACGCATGCGCGCTATAAGTACTTCCTGTGCAGCAGCGCCACCTATCGTCTTGGAATACTAATAACAGCGTTTATGGTCGTATACGGATGTTTTCGTGTAGATGTATTCTGAGCCGGTCCTGTCTTTACCCAAATCGATTTGAAAACGATCGCTGTTTACGGCTTCCTGTGGACGGGGCCTCAGATGTGATTTGAATAAACAATGGCAAATATATTTTAAATAAACCTGCTGTAAACAATCTCATAAATTTGAACTAAATGAATCTTGCTTGAGCCAAAGCTCATCATATTTATATCGGTTTTAACTGATTCAATTTCGTTGTTTTCACAATTAACAGATTTATGGTGATTTTAATGAATTTGAGTAAATAAATACTGAAAATGTAATTTTTTATATAAAATTAAATAGATGCAAATACCTAAAAATAAACCACGCCATGATTCATTTTTCGGAGTGAAAAAGTTCTGAAAAAAAGTTCAGAAATGCACTGAAGTCAAAACTACCTAACAGAAAAAAGAACAGCGTCCATCCGACTCTCTTCCCTTCCGCATTTGGCATTTCTCCTGTCACATCGCTCTGCTCGGCCCCCGGCACTTTCCCAGCCGAAACTTTTCATTGCCTCGAGCCGAGAAGCGAGCACGGGGAAAAGGCTTATCTAGCTTGTGCATCTCGCATTGGCTGTGAAAACACAGAAACCCCAAATGTCCCCCCTCATCTGATTCGTATGCTGGGAAGATTTAGTTTAAAAGATTTCTCTTTCAATTTGATGACTCACAATAGCCAGAGGAGACAATAGCAGTTTTCTGGGGTGATTTAACTCTTTTTAAACAATTTTTAGAAAAGCTGCATCAGTGGGTTGCCTTATTCAAAGAAGTGTTAAATTCCTCCTTCTCAACTACAAAGTAGCTAAAGAACTCAATATTAACATTCCGCAAATACCGGTTTCTCAGAATCTGAATACATTATACTGGACTGTACTAGAACAGGCTTTACTGAAGTACTGTACTATAATTTTGGGTTGTATAATGTTTGTAGCACATCGGTAGGCCTGATATTTAAACCAGCAACGAAATGAAAATTTTCGTTTGTTTTACATAAACACATTAAAGGGAATTTTCCCATTTTCCCTTATTTAAAGATATGTTGTTAGGGAACGGAAACGATCGGTGGAATGTTATACCAATTGATACAAATTGAAACTAGCTGATACAAATGGATACAAAAGCCTTTTGTGTAAATCATTAGTTGTTAATGTTTATTTGTCTTCTCTGTATTTGAAATTGTTACAAAACTTTTTCTTCCTAATTTTCTTCCTAATTCTTCTCATGCTTTCAGTTTTGTCAGTTTTATGTGTTTTAATTGTTTCGTGCAAATAACCTTGCCCTTTTTTAACCATGATATTAAGAACCATTTTAACACAGTGTTTTTACTTTACTGTGTGTTTACTCTAATCTATTATACTGCAGCATTTTTCACACTGAGTGTTGAGTGAGTGTTTTAATAGTTGGTTTGCAGAGTGCTGTCAGAAAACTTTCCAGCAGTTTCCAATAATAAACTAATGCAGAAATTACTGCACTTTTCCATTAAAACCTTTGTGCGGTGTGTTTTGCAGTGTAAAGGCTGCTATCCAAACAGCACTACAGCATGGCTCACACTCTAAGGTGCATTCTCTCTCGGTTTAAGCAGATATTTAGTGAATGTAAATATAATATATGTATAACGAAGTGTTCCGTGGTGGTTTTAGATGAAAGGGAGCCCTGCTTACCATCACTAAAAAGAGACCTAAAGTAGGAGAATTCTATCCAATGAACCGTTTCACATCAGACCACCCTGAAGGACGTTCTTAACATCTCACTGACCGAATTCTGCTAAAATGTATTTTTCGTTTAGTGTAATTCCCCTTGAAACAGATGAATGATAAACCATGATAATGAAATGCTAAGCAGCTTTGACCATCCGACTGCAAGGTGCCTTTGTGAGAACAGGCTGAAATTTAACACCTTAAATCACATATGTCACGTGGCAGTTAGGCAGGAACCATACGTATAAATAAACACGGTGCAAACATCAGTAAACAGACTGTTACAGGGCTTGGATTTGTGACTCTGTTTGCAAATGTACAAGACTGAGCCTGACTGACATGAGTGTGAGGGGAAAAGGGAAAGGAAAGCTGTACTCACATGCATACACACACACACACACACACCCCTACACACAGGGTGATTTTCAATTACTGACGTATAGGCTTGTGTGCCTCAGTAGAGCAGCTTTTGAAGGGTTTCCAGAAAACTGCAGCAAACGTTTTGGTGTTTGGGGAAAATGATACAATGACCACATGGCCTTGATCCACTTCCTCCAGTCTGGTTCTGTGTGTGAGAGTGTGTGTGTGTGTGCGTGTGTGTGCGTGTGTGTGTGTGTGTGTGTGTGTGCTTGTTTGTGTGCAAGTCTTTGTGTGTATGTGTGTGTGTGTGTGTATGTGTGTGTGTGTATGTGTATATATGTGTGTTTGTGTGTTTGTGTGTGCACTTGTGTGTATGTGTATATATGTGTATATATGTGTGTTTGTGTGTGTGTATGTGTTTATGTTCAAGTCTGTATGTGTGTGTGTGTATGTGTGTGTGTGTATGTGTGTGTGTATGTGTATATATGTGTGTTTGTGTGTGTGTGTGTTTGTGTGTGTATATATATGTGTATATATGTGTGTTTGTGTGTGTGTATGTGTTTATGTTCAAGTCTGTATGTGTGTGTGTGTATGTGT
>JBBKCR010010464.1:0-12667 GCA_037577295.1 Ladigesia roloffi | reverse complement strand
TCTCTTCCTGTCTCTCTCGCCATCTCTCTCTCTATCTCTTTTGCCCCTCTCTCTCTCTCTCTCTCTCTCTCTCTCTCGCGCGCGCACTCCCTGTCTCTCTCTTGCTCTCTCAGTCTCTCAGTGACTCTCTCTTCATTTCAAGCTATTCTCTCATATTTCCCTCGTTGTTTAATTGCTCCCTCTTTGTGAGACATCAATGGATGAGGTCAGGCCGTCTTGAAAATCTTCACATTAACGTTAAAGGTCCTGTTTTGCGAATGGGTCCGTACAGCTCCTGGTACACGAGACACGTCTCACACAAGCTGTGACTTTTTAAAATCTTCAATAAATGCGACAGTGCGGCAAGGGCACCGCTATTGCACTTTTTAATTGGTTCCCCGAAGATGTTTCGGGAAGTTGGGAGCGACTTGAAAGCCTGCGAACTGAATTAACTCACTTGCGTTAGTCATGCAATAGTGGAAGGAAGGAGAATGTGAAAATGCCTTTCGCGTCACAGGAGCTGTTTCAAAACTCCACGAATGAGAAAATTATGACGGCAACTGAGACGTGCCTCCAATAAATGTAGTGCGGTCTTCTGTGACTGCGAGAGACAGAGTGTGACCTGTGGAGGACTCCCCATCCGCCCGAGGTGATCCAGCTTTTTTTCTGGGGAAGAAATAATGGCGCATTCTTTATTTCTCCCCACACCTCATTCCAGAGCGGCTCAATAATTGATGTGATTGTGGTCTGAAGCCAGGCTGTCCATGTCTTGCCCTTTTTTTTTCTCTTTTACTCTGATGGCGGTCCCGGGTCTAGTTTCCAGATGTTCCACATTTATTGACACATTTGAAATGGATTCCTGTTCCTGTAGAACACGGATCACAGTTTGAGTCATGCCACATGCTGAAACACACCTCCACATTTACATTTACGCCATTTATCAGACACTTTTACTCAAAGCAACTTCCATTCTCTACCAAAAGGGGGCAGTCTCGCCAGAGCAACTTGGGGTTTGTTCAAGTTAGGATTTGAACCAATGACCTGTTGGTCCAAAGGCAAGTCTCCAATCCCACTCACTGAGCTAATACCTCTAGTTAATTTTTTAGGTATTTACATCCATTTGATCGTATTTAAATAATTACATTTGTAGAATTTTTTTAATTCAAATTCCTTCAAATCAGCATAAATCTGTTAAGTGTGAACACAAAGAAACTGAATCAGTTAAAACTGGATTAAATATGAATAGCTTTAGATCAAGCAAGATTGATTTAGTTCAAAAGTATTAGATTATTTACATCAAGTTTATTTAAAGATAGATTAATCTGCTGTTGTTAATTCAGATCACATCGGTTTTATTGGTATTATTACATAAATATCATTCTTAACTGTTTTATTTTTATGTGACGTACAAATATGTAGCACCAAATATTTACTGGCCTGTTTCTGTTCAGTCTCAGTATTTCAAATGGATGGAAATTTTATATGAAATTTAAATACAGACATCTTTGGAATTGGGCCTAAATAGTTCTGTGAGTGGACACACCCACTGACATCATCATGATTACCATGCAGTTATGTATACAAACCTGCATGTTTTGCTGTTTATTTGAATTATAATTACAAATATGTATAATAACTCTATAGTTACAATTCAAATAAAGGGAAATATGCCTTTGGTTTGTTTCCCCTTTGCTGTAATGACAGCGCACCCTCAGGTGGGTATGAGCTCTACACATCTATGAAAGATCTGATAGTCCACGTTAACCCAAATCCAGTCTATTTCTTCATTCCACTTTTTTGTTTTCAAGATTCAAGATTCAAGATTTTTATTTGTCACACGCATAGTCATACAGGTACAACATGCAGTGAAATGTGTCCTGAACCGCTCCATTAGAGTGTGCAGAATAACATTTTAGGACAATTTAAATAGTATAAAATCTGGAATCAAGACACTAAAATAAACAAGAAATAAAATCTGAAATTAGACACTAAAAATAGACAAGAAATAAGAAATAAGTACAAGTATGTATGTGCTTAATATAAACACAACTGAAAAAGTTTTACACTCTAAATTTTCTACATCACAAATCTAACATAAATACTTAAGACTGGATATAAATATGTATTTAAAATACATTTAGCAGTAGTATACATGGAATGTGCAAATTAATGTTAAAGTGCACTGTGCAATATTGTCAAGCTAGCACAGCAATGTACGAAAAACAGTGATGAAGCAGGGTGTGCTAAAGTATAATTTGTCAGAGTGATGCAACCAGATTGACCACAGAAATAGCCCGGTGTAGCAGAGTGTAGCACAGTGTGACTGAAATGATGGTGGGAGCTTTGTAAAAAAAGTTAAATATATATATTTCTTTTCTCCTCCACCTTCGGGCCTTCTTCTGCACGTTTTTGACGTAGACATGCCTTCATGCTGAACACTGAATGATGAAATTCCATCACAGATATTCATGTACACCAGTCACATGTATCACTGCGCTTTGGTGGATTCATGAAGAAATCATTTGCTTTTCCTTGAGAATGTCATGTCTGATTGTGAGGAACTGCTTTAGGTGCTTCCTGGCTAAACTGTCCTGACTGACGGAGATGCAGCCGGAAAAACAAGTCTTTCAGGTCTGAGAGTCTGCAGACAGCCTGGTACAGGACAGGTGCACCTTCAGGCCAACCTCAACAGGACCTTTTCTAGAAAGACTGTGGTTCTGTGTAATAGATCATACAGTCAAAGTGACGTTAGAGTTTTGTGCAGAAAAACTGAACGCTGGTCCCTAAATATCTGGAAAACTGTGAAAACTGAGGAACTTTTAAGTGATTTTTAAGACGTCAGCTCATGTAACATTGGGGCCGAGGCCCGGAGAGGTGAGCAGCATGGATAAACCCAACTGTTCGATAGAAGCTTAAATAATGAAGTTAAATCTAAATTTGATCAAAACTAATGAATCGTGTTTAACAGATTCCTGCATTTAGAAAACTTGGTTTAACTCACTGTACTCTAGATGGCGTTACTAATGTAACAATATAACTATAAATGTTTTGTATTCTTCTTCTTTCAGCAAATCTTTATTTTATTCAGATTATATTTATTTTCTGGGTTTAGTTTATTTTTTTAGATTTATTTAGACTTGTATTACACCTGATTTATTTATCTTAGTACAGGAGTAATCTTATAATCTTCTTATTCTATTCTTATTCCTAATTTACATTATTCTCATGTCTCGTGTTGGTCTGTGTCTGTGTAATGTGGCGGACCACAAACAATTACCTTCGGGATAAATAAAGTTTTCTGATTCTGATTCTGATTCTGATTCAAATTTGAGTTCACAAATTAAACAGGATGCTAAAATATGCCGGTGGGAGCCTTTGAGACCCAGTATGCACAAAAGGTGGAGTCGGCAGTTTGTTTTAGGTACATTAGTGATCAAAACATCTCCATTATTATTTCTTCTAGCATTCTCTCTCCAATTTTGGCTTTTATGTTGCGCTCTTAACTGACAAACACTGAATATAAAGGATAAATCCGAAACAAATTGCCAACCCCGCCTTTTGTGCATACAGGATCTCACAACTCTTTTTCATTATTCCTGAAACAATGACAATGAAGAAAATTCTGTCCAGTTCCATTCATATAAACCAGGGGTCACCAATGTGGTGCCCGCGGGCACCAGGGTGCCCCCAAGGACCAGATGTGTAGTCCACGGACCGGTCCGAAATATAGAACAACTCACCAGTGAGCAGCGTCTAACATGTAATTTTATCCAGTTGCTGTTCTTCTTTAATCACATTTGCATGTACATATATTTAAAAATGACAATATCTAAAAAAAAGCATTTAAAACATGTCTATTATATGAAGTTTAGGTAAACTCTGCACTAGTGTATGAAACTGGGAGACCTTCATATGGCTCAGTACCCGTGATGTAGCTCTCAGTTTCAGAACAGTTGGAGACCCCTGATATAAACCTTCCAAATATATTTTGGTATAATTGATATCAAACTGAGCATGCATGATCTCTATCTCTAAAAACGTGCTTGAAAGTTTTATCTCCCACAATTTTGCTTCTTAATTACTTCCTCAAGTTGCTGTTGGAGTTTTTACACTGTGAGATCATTTACTTATGATTTCTGGGAATATTATGAGTTATTGTTTTTGTTTCTTTAAATATATATGTCCAGATCAGCCTTCATTTTAAATCCACTTGTCTAATATTGTGTCTGTCTACTTCAAGTCATCAAAACAGCCCTGACCTGCAGTGTGTGGACTCCACTAGGTCTGCAAGAGTGCTGGGATATCTGGCACCAAAACAATCCCACACTCTGATTCAGATCTGGGTGATTTAGAGGCCAAATCAAATCCCCAAACCATTTTTCTCTGCAGGAGTGCTCAGGTAAGTTAGCAGTATGTGTTAATGTATCACTAAAGGTTCCCTGCAGAACCTTGTCCAGAACACATGTGCCTGCTTGCCTTCCTCCTGTTCTGTGTGCTCTCGCTTCTCTAGCTAAGTGATGCACTTGAATTCTGTTGACAAGACCTGAAAGAAAACATTATTCATCAGACCAAGACGCCTTCCACTGCCCACAAGTTCTGATCATTTCTGGGTGAATGTGCGCGGGCAAAAATGTAATTTGATTCTGACCAGGTTGGACCTGATCTGGATGGAATGTTTAGACTGTGAGAACAACTGCAGTATGAAAGATTATCCAGGATTACCCATCATCTCCCATCAGACCTGGACTCTGGGAGAGACAGTCGGAGAGAGAGAAGGAGAAAGAGTGAGTGTGTGTGTGAGAGTGTGTGTGAGAGTGAGAGAGAGAAAGAGAGAGAGAGAGAGATAGACAGAGTGTGAGTGTGTGTGAAAGAGATAGAGAGAGAGAAGAATGAGAGTGTGTGTGTGTGAGAGAGAGTGAGTGTGTGTGTGAGAGAGAGAGAGATAGAGAGGGTGTGAGAAAGAGAGAGAAAGAGAGAGAGAGAGGGTGTGTGTGTGAGAAAGAGAGAGTGTGTTTGTGTGCATGTGAGAGAGAGAGAAAGAGAGAGAGTGTGTGTTTGTGTGTGTGTGTGTGTGAGAGAGAGAGAGATAGAGAGAGAGTGGGTGTGCATGAGAGAGAGTAAGTGAGACAGAGAGAGAGAGGGTGTGTGAGAGAGAGAGAGAGTGTGTGTGTTGGTGAGAGAGTGGTTGGGTGTGGGGGTGGAGGAGAGAGGGAGAGAGAGAGAGAGAGAGAGAGAGAGAGAGAGAGAGTGAGAGAAAGAGAGAGAGAGAGTGTGAGAGAGAGCGATAGAGAGAGAGTGGGTGTGTATGAGAGAGTGAGAGAGAGAGACAGAGTGAGAGAAAAAGAGAGAGAGAGAGAGAGAAAGAGAGAGAGAGTGGGTGTGTATGAGAGAGAGACTGAGAGAGAGAGAGAGAGTGTGTGTGTGTGTGTGAGAGAGAGAGTTGCAGGCTAGTTAGAGAGAGCCCTGCCTGCGGCTCCCCCGGTTAAACCCCGGTGTGTTTTAACAGATGGCGAGTGTTCCTCTCCCTTGGCCGCTCTCGCAATTCCCAACGCAACAACTTCCCTAAACGAAGCCATTGAAAAATTCCAAAGGCAACATGTACTTACTGCTTTAATAAAAGACGGGTTGGCCTGATGCAGGGTGCCCGATGGCCCGGACCGGTCGGCTTGCTTAAGGTGGGATTTCCGCGCTTTTCTCTCTGACCGTCTGAGCTTCACCCTCTGAGAGAGGCCGGGAGAGCGGGGAGGGATTTGGAGAAATGCAAACCACATGCGACCGGCCGCTGCTGTTTGTTTTCTTACAATTTTCACAAACAGTGGCAACTGCTCGGTTAAAGCTGTGCAGTTGGGCAGAGTGTGTTTGGTGTCATTTTGAAAATTAGTGCTTGACAGGACTGACTGCAATTTGCAACATTTTTATGGATAAAAAAGGTTGCAAAGTTATAACCCTGGTTTGTTACACACGGGTGATGCCATTTATAGGTCTGTACAAAATTTACAGAAAATGTCCAGATGGATCAGATTCATTTCTTTTGAAAAGATTTTCTGGGCAAATATGACGTCAATTCACCTGATAATCAATAACCACCCTGATAATAAATGATCCACCTTAAAATCAATAACCACCCTGATAATAAATGATCCACCTTAAAATCAGTAATTCACCTGATAATAAATGATCCACCTTAAAATCAATAATCCACCTGATAATCAATAATCCACCTGATAATCAATAATCCACTTGCTAGTTAATCAGAAGTTTGAAGATTCAGTAGCGCTGGGTGAACTCATTATTTATGTTAAATGTGGGGGGGGGGTCTAAACGAATAATTATGAAATGTGAGGGGGACACGCCACCTCTGGTTATATAGCGACGACACACGTGTTTGGGGGTAATCTTATGGCCGTGCGTTGGCTGCCACGCCCCCAGCTGTCCTGGTCTCCCGAGTCCTGAGTCTGGGCGTCCTTCTCTCTACCCCCTGCTCTTAGTTTCATTTTGGTTTCTCCCACATCCTCACTTATCGGTTCTTCCCAGTTTGACTTGTAATCTGATGTTAGTTTATCAGTTTGCCTGCAGTTGACTTGTCTGGTCATTTTTGAAGGGAATGTATCCATTCCTCCATCCATCTCTGAAGTACCCTCTGTGTTTCTGTCCTTGTGTTTGAGGGACTGTGATATTGGGACAGGTCTACTCCGGAGTCTCTTCTGATTTTTCCCACCATCACAAGTGTCTCCTGAAAGCGCATCTGCCTTTTGTTCCCCCCACAACATTCTAACCATTATGTAGAGGTTCTTTAAACAAAATAAAAGTTCCTTTGCAAAGGCAATTCTTTCAAGAGCCATTTTTGGCCACGAGGACTCTGAAAGGGTTGTAAAAATGAGGACAGCCAGAGGGTTAAATTTGTTTAAACTTTCTGGTTATAGGTGTGTCAATGAAAATCTATTATTGGCAGAGCTTGAAGTGGGAAAAAATAAGTGCAGGAACTCTAATTTTCTGACATATTCTCGGGCCACTGTTGCTGCGTCTGATCAGTTTCAGTAAGTACCGGAACGCAGAAAAAAGTGGCGGAACCCAAAAGACGAAAATACAGAAGCTCCGGAACTGCATTCCGCTGCGTTCTGACCCACTTCAAGCACTGATTATCGAACTGTATCTCCATGTAAAGCATCTTTGAGTACCTTTAAAAGCACTCTATAAATAAAATGTATCATTATTATTTTCAATACAACCAAATGAGTAGTTGCACCAGAGATGTACTTTTTTGTCAGTTTTAGTATTAAAATATCTCAGAGTTTTGGAATCCAGGTCAGAATCACGAGCTAGTTTGAACCAGTCTTCAGAGCGGAGGATGGTGAACGTGATGGGAGGAACCTGAGGGTCTGAGTAATAATCCCTCATCAATTATTCAAAATGACTCAAATGGGAAAGTGATAACAAAAAGAAATCAATGCTGGGAAATTGCAGACAAATCAATGGAAATAATTCCCTGGGAGCGGTCCTTTATCTGGCCCTGATCCTCGCTGGTGTTAAAGACGTGCAGCTTATTGGTTCTTGACAGCGTGCACTATTGTATAATTCATAATGTTTTCTCTGTCTTGTGATGATCTTTGTTAAATATAACAGAAAAATGATTCAGTCGGATCTTCTCAATGTCGGGAGGCCTACAATAGACTGGGCAATTTAGGCTAAAAACGGTTAGGCACTGGGGATGGGGCATTTCCATCTTCCGTTTAAAGATAAAATCAGGCTGTACAGTTTTAATCAATTCTTGGCTTGCATAATGGAGAGCAATGTGACGCTCAGGTCTGTCAGCATCCAAAATTGTCCAGTTGTCAGTAACTGAGCTTGGCTTGGCTTGCAACCAAAAGAGGATCTCTCTCTGTCTGTCACCTTTGATGGTTCTCAACCAGCCCCGATCACGCAAAGCTCTTGTGCACGGAATGTTAGTAAAAAGTAGAATCATATTATATTATCATATCATTTTTCTTGTCGTTTTTTAATGATTTACCAAAAAATCATCATTTAAATTTTTTTTTTAATCTCCCAGTTTTTGTTACTGTGCCTTTAAGATTAATATGTAAAAGACCTGTGTTCTGATTGGCCAGCCTGTTTTGTTTGTCATTTCAGAAACAATCCTGCTGAAACCTTATTTTATTTTACACGGACAGACTAAGTTGCGGTAGAGTGAAAGGACCACTGCATGTAGGTCATATTTGTGACATCACAAAGGTAGTATTTACTGAAAGAATTGTGTTTGGAACTTGTTTGCATTTAAAGTGAGTTGTATGGTGAGTGAATGGTTGAAAAAAAGAGTAGTTTACCAACCAGACGTTTGCTGGGATCTTAAAAAGCACAGAAGTGTGTGAAAACAGTAAAACATCACGATTTTAGGCCCTTTAAAAGGGGAGGTGGAATGAAAAGAGGCCGTCAGTGTGACTCTCAGGTTTAGCAAGGGATTAGTGTTCAGGTAAAAAGCACATAATGGTGACAGAAACCATCAGACAGGCATTAACTCCAAACATGCAGCTTTTCTCTTCTTCTCTTCTGCTCCAATGCAGAGCTGTGATTAGCCGAATGAGCCTAAATGTCAGAAACAAATCACAGAATGCATCGCGTTCACACTGGGTATCACCATATTCCATTCAATACCAGAGAAAATCAATACTAAAGCCGAGAACTGATGTTTTAATAGCATTTTTGGCCTCAAGTGCCCTGATATAGACAAGCTTTCAAACAGAAAAATGAATTTGATATTTTAAACCATGGTCACCAATAAGACATCACCAAAATATGAATCTCTCCTATGCTTGACACTTTGTTACATAGCATTTGATAATTGTGTGTATGTTTGTGTGTGTACAGTCACCATTAAATATTTGTTTCATAATTATGAACTCAACCTTTAAAGCACATTTACTGATTATGAACTGAATTTAACATATTGGGAACATTTATGGTCTCTACAACTCTAATTTTTTCATTTAAACCAAATTTTTCTTTAACATTTTTAAACTTAAAATGCAAAACTATGTGTGAAACCGCCTAACCATGCAAAAATAAAATGTAACATGATCCCTCATGAACACGCCACACAGTGTGGAAGCCTTCATCTGTGTTTAACCCAATCGCCAAATGAAGCATGGGCTACCACCAGTGAGGGCAGCGGTTTGTGGGGGCGGTACCTCACTCAAGATCTCCTCAGTGTTGTCACTAGCAGCCCAGGGATTCGAACCCACAACCTTCTGATATCACTTCGAACTCCTTAACCCAGCAATTCCCAGAGTCCAGACCCCGCACGTCATCCGGGACCCAGGCGACACACCATGCTAGGAATTCATTGAGGCAATGCAATTAAGTGCATGTTTCAGTAAATGATTTTAGATTAGTAAATAGATTTTTACGCCGATCCTGGCCTGAGGTTAACCAAAGAAATGTTCTCAGTTGCCGCACATATGATGCAACATTGGCGTTCGTCAATTCTCAGGCTTCGCTTCCACATTAGCGAATCTGCTAAGGCTAACAGGTATATACACACATCAATAAAAGAGTTTAATAATTAAGTTAATCATATTTATTGTTAAATCTTTTCATAAATCTACGGCGCAAACTACACTTTACTGTCAAAAGTGAGAGTAGATTCATTTCTCAAGGAAACAGTTATAGGAAAACAGCGACAATTCTTTTGATGGTATGTTGTGAGCAAATTTAATTAAAGCAAATTTAATTATCACTCATCGTCCCAGACCTTTAACCTTATTTGGAAATTAGATTTAGACATTTGCATATACATTGTAAGAACCCATATACATTTTGAGACTGAGGAGTTTGCCCTGCAATCAGAAAGCCATGGGTTTGAATCCCAGGACTGCTAGTGGCACCACTAAGGAACCCCTGCTTCACTTGGCGAATGGGTTAAATGGGATTATTGCCTTAAAATGCACTGAATGCTACAGGGAATCCTTCCTACGCGTGACCGTAAGACCGTTCAACTCTTCCTCATTCTGTAGGTGATTTTCTCACGATTAGTATTATTGTCAATAGGTTTCTCACTCTGGCCAATATTACTCATATACTCTTACCTACTCACCTGTATGTTACTGAACGTCTTTGTATCCACCAATCCCATGCTGCTAACTCACTGTTTACTCAGGGTACAAACACTACGTCACTTTCACATCACTTTTAAACGAATTGCACTAATAGTGATACTTTATTACTGATGCCTCAGTTATACTGTCACTTTGTTGGTTTATCTGATATTGTATTTGCACTATTCTACTGTTCTGTTCTTGATTTACTCCTGTTCCTCTTGTCGCAATGAGCATGTATATGACAAAAGAATGAATCGAGTTCTTTCTTATCTTATCTAATCTTTAAAACAGAAGGTATTGCTGTATATTTATAATTAGAACTGGTTGGAATGATACTGTTCCATGCAGCTGGACCGTCCCCTCTGCATTGCTTGTGTGCGCCATATTGAATTTGAATGCAATTGTTTATGCAAAAAGACAGTGCACCGTTTCTCTCTGAGTCACACACTGTCCTCTGAGACGGACCGTGAGCGCTGCTCCTGTCTCAGGTATCCTTCTTGACCTCCAGCATTGTCCTCCTCCAGAATGGACTCCATTGTCCAGCCTTTTGTGCAGGTCATTCCAAGAAGCACCTCTTAGTGTCTGCCATAATTCAGACCGTAACCTAATCCAGGATAACTCCCCTTCGCCGCCATTCATCACATCATGGGACAGTGAACACACACACACACAGACACACACAGACACACACACACACACACACACACAGGCAGTATCACTCTCCTCAACTGGACCCATGGGAGAATGTGTAAAACTCGGTTGCTAAATATTTCAATAGAAGTTAATTGGTGTCCGTGGGACCACACTGAGGGTCCGTCTGAGGAGCGATTGTCAGTGAGAGACATCAGAGAGACATCTGAGGGTCTGTGTCCAGCGGGACGTCCCCAAGGCTCCGTCCAGGTCTCAGCCCTGACAGAGGACAGGCAACCAGTCAGGAGAAGATGGAGGAAAGAAGAAGCAAAGAAGAATTACAGCGAAAGAGGAAGCTGATACAACCTTTAAATAAAAGTGTCTTGGTCATCGGTCCCTCGCTCTAAGGGAGTAAATGTATTCTCACTGGACCCCCCCCCTCCGTACCAACACACAACTGAGCCTTACACACACACACACACACACACACACACACAAACCTCGAGTGTGTCTCATGTCTCGGTGTCAACACAGTCCAGTGAGCACTTTAAAGTGGGAACTCTCACCACATGCTCTCTCTCTCTCACACACACACACACACACACACACACACACATTCTTCAACATGGGGATCTCTGTAATAAACTTGCATGTCATCGCTATTGCAACAAGACTTGATGAGAGGTGACTTACGTTTCAGAAATGGTCATGTTCCCGGAGTAAACACATCCTTAATGGCCCTTGAGAGGCTCGGTGTAAAACGGGATTCAGAAATGGATTGTTACTTTTGAATTATCGCTCTTCATCATGGTTCTGTAGTACTAATTAAGACTTTAATTAAGAATAAATGGTCTGTTCACTTCTCGCTCCATATTTCTCTCTCTCTCTTTCTCCATTTGAACGAAGTGCACAGAAGCACAATTTGGCTCAGGGCAAAAACTTTTTAATAATTTGAGGATTTTTGGAATTTCTCGCTCTCTCTCTGTTTTACCCTCTGTATCTCTCTCTCTGACTCTTGCTATTTCTCTCTCTCTCTCTCTCTCTCTCTCTCTCTCTCTGTGTGTCTCTGTCTCTCTCCCTTCCTCTATATCTCCATCTCTTTCTCTTTCCTTCCTGCTCTGTTTTTCTCTCACTCTCTCTGTGTCTCTTTCTTTCTCTTTCTCTCCCTCTCTCTCTCTCTCTCTCTCTTTCTGTATCTCTCTCTCTATCTCTTGCCTGTATTTTTCTCTCCCTCTCTGACCGAGCCAATGCAGTGAGACAGAAATATCATCTTTCCAACATGGCACACCCCAGTGAGCGTACGCTGCGGATCAAAGTCTGTGTGTCGGCCCCATGCCCGCCGCAGTGCCCCCCCGACGGTGCCGGACAGAGTGTGGCCATTGTGTGGGCGGTATCAGTCAGACCTGACGGACAATGAGTGGAGATGCCCCCTCGGAGAGCGCGGGCAGAGGTCGCAGGCCAGTTAGTCCAGGAGACACATTCCTCGTCTTCACAGGTCTGTGTCCTCCTGACCACCAGAAACCACCAGGAAAAACGTTCTGCAGGTCGGGACTCACAGGGGA
Organism: Ladigesia roloffi; assembly: GCA_037577295.1. Classification (NCBI taxonomy): domain Eukaryota; kingdom Metazoa; phylum Chordata; class Actinopteri; order Characiformes; family Alestidae; genus Ladigesia; species Ladigesia roloffi. The sequence goes on along the minus strand of JBBKCR010010464.1, from coordinate 405 downwards.
GCCGGTGCTGTCTCATGTATAATGTGTCACAAACCACTGACTGCACTGATTTCATTATCGAGCAACATTCCAGTCTATTGATCCAAGCACGCAGGTTTACAATAAAGGCTCCTGAACGGACCTCATGATTACTGAGTGCAAATGTATTAGGAATACACAGAAATGTGGAGCTTCTCAGGTTTTATTTTTTATAGCTGCAGAGCTGAACTGAACAGCTTTGTATATTAAGAACTGCTGACAATATTTCTCCTCATTTCCAAATAACAATATTCTTCTTTAAAGCTTCATTTTAAAGGAAACGACCAAAACATCAGAATAAGAGAAATGATGCAGCGTTTACAGAACCTGAATAATTAAAATAAAACAAATCTCTCCTTCTCTCTTAAACTAAACAGCAATAATGAG
>JBBKCR010010437.1:0-12669 GCA_037577295.1 Ladigesia roloffi | reverse complement strand
TCTATTTATCTATTTATCTATCTATCTATCTATCTATCTATCTATCTATCTATCTATCTATCTATCTATCTATCTATATCTAAACATTTGCTATTTCCACACACTCTGTTAAAATGTGTATCTAGAACATGTTTGAATTTGATGTCCCCTGCATAATACAAAACTTAGTGCAAAAGTTTACACACCTATGGTCAAACTACATTTATTTAATATTAGTTTTATGTTTTTTATTGGCTGTATTTAACATATTCAGCAAAAATAAAATGTTACATGTGGAATGTGCAACCACAATGGCACACTGCATTTTTTAGTAATGTAACTGGGAAAGGTAATATCTTCTGTAAGGTTTCATTCCTAATTAACCTCTGTGATTTGACATAAATTAGTGAGAAGAAACCGTAATGGTAGTTCAATTGATTGGACAGTTTTCAATAATAATATTGTACTCTGAGGGTGTAACCTCTCATTTTCCCGAAAGTTTCAGCTCTGCTTTCTCGTATCTGTAGAAAGAACCTTGTGATGAAATTACTTTTCCTATAACTGAAAATGCCTCCCGTATTGTTTTGTAAGCTATGTATATTGTAACAGGAGTGGGTTAACTTGATTGTCTGTCCGGGTTACACAATTGTTCAGAAAGGATTAAATTCCAAGCTCGTAAGCTTGGAAGCTTTTGTTCAAGTGAAGGCCACTGTTGCTTTGTGAAAAGACTTGTGGTGTATTAAAGGGCAACACATGGGTTTACCGAAAGCAGAGTCTGGGACAAATGCGATAGAAACACTGTGATAAAGATACGATCACAAATACCTCAAGCTCACCTAAAACAGATTAGTCCGCTGAGAGCAGGTGACGGTTATGATGTTCTCTGTGACCTTTCTGTTCAAAATAACAACCGCGATGATGAAGTTAGAACCCAGTGTCACGATTATTTCACATGGTGACATTTTTCTGACTCACATTCACTTATTCATTAAGAAATGTTTTGCAGGGTTATATAATTCACCACTCGCATTGTTTAGAATTTCTATGAAGTATTTCACATTTCCATCGCAAAATAGAGGTGAATAGAAAGTAATTCCATTTACTGAAAAATAAGAGACTGCTGCAAATTGGTCCATTTCTCAGGTTTTGTATGTTGAACTGAAAAGCTTTACCTTAGTTTGAAAGAACTTTTGACAATATTGCTCCCAATTTCCATGTAAAAATATTGTTCTTTAACGGAAATGACAAAACATCAAAAGAGGAGAAATCATTCTCATGTTCACTCTTAAACAAAATGGCAATAATGACTTTTGAACTTATTGTGTTTTACCATCCAACTTATCACATTGTGAGAAGAGAGTGTTGATTACAGCAGAATATTTACTTTTCCTCATTACATAAGGTGTGATTCAAGTGATCACCAATCAGTCCCTTATAAAGCAGAATGAAGGGTTTGTGTAGGAATTTAACAGACACTGGCATGAAATTGTTGCCATACTCATGCTGGTTCATTAATCCATTGCAGTGGAATTTGTACTCATATCATTTATTTACTCTTTTTTCATTCGTGTTTACTTCCCATTAACTCTGCAGAGTGTATTGGGGGAATAATTTAAAAATGTTCTCAAAGTTTCTGCATTATCAAATGATTAGGATGTTATTAATGTCATTTAGAGAGTTTTGGTGTGACCTGCTTTGCTCTAGAATATCAGAAGCGCTCACAGAACTGAAATCAGAGATTGAATGCAACTAAAAGCTCCATCATTAAAAGCTAAAACACAAAATAATATGGTGTCTGACATGTGAGACCGTTTCTTTAATGGTCTATATAGTCACCCCTCCCTAAGACTGTAGCACCCTCATTTTATTTCAGATTTCATCAGTGTCTGTGTTCAGAAGACAATCATAGATTCAGCTCCTGAGAAAGAGCCTTCATTTAATCTTCGCCCGAAACCCACTTAAAAAAAAAGTTTTGAGATCATGCAATTAAGGTTTTATGGGAAGAAAACTGAGAAGCCTGTGAGGACAGCAAAAGAACTTATTTGTTTTTTAATTTATGTTTTTATTTCTAAAACAAGCCATACCTCAGTAATCTCCAAATTATTATCATTTTTTTTGGGGGAGACAAAGAAAAGCCAAAACCTTCCTCTGGGAAGATCCTGGTTCCTGACCAAGTCAATGTGAAGAAATCAATGTGGTTAGATGTTTGAACTATTTCACCTCAAACCACTCTAAACGACCTTTTCTCCTCAGCTATTATGCAACATTTTAGAAAACAGGCATTTTCAATATCATATCTCTCACATTCAAGCTATAGTGTTTTATGTCAGTCTGTGGTCCTAAGACCCCCTCTGAGATGAAATGAACTTCAGATCTTCTGCTGAAATTGGATGTACTGAGAATAAACACTGGAGATCCACAGAGGGAGAGGAGATGTTATATTTTTAGTCTTACTCTCATTTCTGATTTTACTTCTACCTGACTCTGTACATTTACAATTACACAATTTGGCAAACTCTAATATACAGAGTAACACACATCTGTACTTTGTACAGTTAAGAAAATATGTCTCTCATATTAGTAAGCCTAGATAACATTAAGAGCTGCTCAATGTTCCTACCAGGGACCAATCAGAATCAGAAAACTTTATTCTTTCCAGAGGAAACTACAACTGAACAGATACACACAAAAAGGACAAATATAATGCAACTAAAGTCAAAAGTAAAACTTTTCAGAAATACTTCAAAATTTCACACAGAAAATACAGTTTTGGTGAAGTTTGTGTTATTTAAAATTTTTTTTGCAGTGTATAAAATATAGTGTTTAATAATATTCTGTATATAGCATATAAAAATATGAAATTCCCCCCACAAAGAGAAGGCTTTTTTTTTTACGTTTGTGTTGTCACTTGAAATAATTATAACAAATAAAACGCTTTTGCGCCATACTGTGTATAATGTAGAGTAAGTCAAAATAAAAGTCATAATTTAAACTCTCCAGAAATACATTTTTGAGATGACTGTGTTAAATCACTTCAGATATACTTAATATCAAATATAGTACCAGTTCGTGTGAAATATGATGCCAAATCTATGAGATGTGTTAAATAATAGGGTCATGTTTCTGAGTCTGAAGTATAGATAAATGTCAAAAACGAAACACTCTAGAAATACTCACACGAGCTTTTGGTAAGGTTTGTACTTGAGAAAAATCACCATGGAGACCCTCCCTGACCCCTGTGTGAGCTCCTCAGGCTGGGGGGGGGGGGGGTGACGTCACGACAGAGGAGGCGGGTCACCTGACTCTGACTCACTCCAGTCACGTGACTGCTCTTTGTTTATGTAGTAACCTGACCAGACTATCCTCGTGACCAGGACGAAACCTTAACAAGAGGCTCGAAACTTCTGGAAAAATGACACTATGAAGCCTATTACTGCCATGTCATTGTGTTTTACATATATATTAATGAATAACTCTATTACAAAACGTGAGTTTTAAAAATGAACAGGACAGTGAAAATACTTTTAGTATAACTGTTTTTTTATCATGACGATAATTATTTTTACTTTATTTATTATTGATGTCATCAGTAACTATAATCACAATTATATCCACACTATAATATTATTTATTCCATATAATTATATATAAGTACATGTATTGCGATGTACCACCACCACAAGACTGTAATATACTTACAATAAAGCAAAAAAGTATATTTTTTAGAAGTATAAATATCTGAATTGAGTAATAGAAATCGAGAATAGAGAATGGATTGTAAGAGGCAAGTTGCTAGTTGCTGTTGACACAATAAGTTATTTACACTATATGAACAAATGTATTGGGATGCCTGACCATTACACCATCTCATCTTAAAGGAGCTGGATGGGTTTGAGGTCTGGGCTCCCTGTGGGCCAGTCAAGTTCCTCCACACACAGCTCATCCAACCATGTCTATAGGGCAGGGGCGTATTAAGCTTTCCAAAAGTGGGGGGGTTCTGAGATGGGGACGCCATATTATAAATACAATTTAATCAATTTAATGCAATGTAATCTGACAAAAGTGGGGTGATTGAATCACATTTTAACAAAAGTGGGGGTGTTGTATCCCCCCCAATCCCCCCATGTGCTATGCCCCTGCTATAGGGACTTGAGGTACAGTCATGCTGTAATAGAAATGGTTCTTCCCCAAACTGTGTCTGCAGAGTTACAAGCATGATGTTATCCAGAATGTGTTGGTTTGCTGAAGCATTAAGATTGTCATTTTCTGGGAGTAAGTGGTTTAGCCAAAAATCTGAAAAACAGGTGTGTCCCAATACTTTGGTCAATGTAGAATCAGAATCTCTTTGTCATTACAGCAGCTGCACAACAAATTTCAAAGGTGCAATTCTCGTAGCACAAAAATGTTTAAGTAAATTAATACAGATGTGCGAGTATGAAAGAGTTATAATATTTATAGAACGCAGAATTTTTCTAGGATATGTTCTAGTAAAAAAAGGGGCCTGTAAACAAACATTTACATGTTCTGAAGTGAGCAAGTGTGGTAGAATAAAGTATGTACTCTAAAGTGGATTGTGCCCTTGCTGTTGAAACAGACATATACACAGTATGAACAAAAATATTGGTACGCCTTACCCTTACACCAATTGTGGCTTTAATGATGTTGCATTCAAATATATAGACTTTAAAATTGAGTTGGTCCTCCCTTTGAAACCCCCTTTTTTGGGAGGCTTTCCACAAGACTTAGGCAGTCAATTTCTTTCACACCAAAATCTAAGTCTAATTGGACCTTATCCTGAAATATAAAAGATTCTTCCCCAAACTGTGTCCACAACTTTGGATGGATGGGGTTGTCCAAAATGTCTTCACTGGAAGTAAGGGTACTTGCCCTGACCCTGAATTAAGAGGTGTGTCCAAGTGCTTTTGTCCATACAGTGTATTTGGAAAATGTAAACAAACATTTACATGTAAATATATGATAGGATGTGGGCAAATGTGTACAGAAAAGTGTTAATTCTTATATTATAAATTTGTCCCTACGGACCCTGTTAAACTGTCTCTCACTTCTGCTGCTGATAAATCAATCTTATCTTATCTTACCTTATCTTATCTTATGCAAAACTCTTGTTTATTTATAACAGATCTATGGGCTATACAAAACATAAAGAAATCTCACCAGCTCTATTTCAGTCCCTTACAAAATGAGCTGTTTAAGGGCTCTGTGATTTTATGCAAATAAGCTGTTGCTGGCCATGCTCCACCCATCTCATACTCTCTCTTTGTGTTTAAAAACATTTTAACATGCATTACTTTCAGAAATTATCAAGTTATAAAATGACTCGACTGGCTATGCAGTGCATTTACAATTTGGAATGGAGAAAAAAACTGTGTGGCTAGCAGTAACATTAACACGCCAGAATAGTCCATACTTAACTGTGATAGAAACACAAAAGTCATTATTTGCAAGTACTTACATCTCCCTCGTCTCCTTACTTGCCAGGGACAGTAGGTACATATCCCTGCATCAGATAAATTTTGCTCGATAATCCTGTTGTGTTCTGCCTGTTTACACCTAAATATTCTTCCTGAGTGTTGCTAGGACATGGCCATCGAAAATTAAACGGAGCCACACAGTTCTTCGGTTTTTTTTATCTGGAGAAAAAGTTTGAAATTTGTGTTGTTATTTTCAGAACTTTGGAAGGGCAAGTCAACACTTCATGGCTGACTTGCCTTTGCCTGTAGCCGTAGTGCTCAGCGCCTTATGCATGCTTGTTAAACCAGCAGAAAAAATGGCGGATCTTCAACCAATCTAGAGGAAGGGTGCAAGACAATTGAGTGGGTGTGCTAGTAGAAGCTTATGATTCCTGACACAAAATCTTTCAACTGATTTTCAAAGACGGATGGGACATACAAAAAGATGCAAAATATGAGTTTTAAAAGTTAACAGGACAGTGAAAATACTATTAGTATAAATTTGAATCTGGCCCAAACTCTTATGCTGCTGAAGTCACATGAAGACTGGGCCAGCCATAAAAAATGGCCGTCTATTACACTCAGATCCTCTAACATGGCTGTGAGGGTTTGATTATTGGTTATTGATGTCATGTATTGATAAGGTAAGATATGATAAAACAAGTGGGAAATTCACATGTAAGTGACTACCATATCTTATCTTATCAACCCATGTCCTCAATAATCAATAATCAAACCCTCTCAGCCATGTTCGAAGATCTGATTGTAATAGAGATCTTCTAATCCTCTAACATGGCTGTGAGGATTTGACCATTGAATGATGTCAGAGAGAGCATTCCGTAATTGAGTTCCAGTAATGTAGTGAACTAACCTTGAGTCTAATCTATGTTACTGCTTGTTGGTACTTTCTGATGGATTATGTAATTTTGATTTTCCTGCTGTTTATCCTGGATTGGAAACCCTTTCCACAAAGGAAGATCAGTGAAAAAAAATCATTAATCCCAAATTTCGCAACTGTATTGCAACAATATTTCTGTTCTAGTACCTGACCTTTGAACATAGTGTATACCTGGTTTACTGAGAAATGTCCCATGGCGACCCCATTTCTACCCCGGAATACTTTTTGTGTTTGTCCTATATTACATAAACGCTAGGTGGCGCCATTCCTCAAGAAATACTGCAAAGATACATTAGGCCCATGTTGATTATGACTGTGATCATTAATCGGCCTGCTTTTCTTCACCAAGTGACAAAGAAAAACTGTTGCACGCATACAACAACCCAGATTATAAACATTAAATGACAGATAAAACTGCTTCAAGTGAAACCTAGAAAACACTACAGATGACACACAAATACAAATGTTGATCCACATTTCTGTTTATCTGCAGCCTTTAGGAAAAAATGTGGAAAAACTGAATACATCGATATTGAAGCAAATGTTTGTTTGCTCTACAATCTGAAGACAAGACTGACACATACCATATCTAGACGTATTGTGACACCAGAGCTTTACACTAACACTGCAATCAAATATATAGATTTTAATATGAAGTTGGTCCCTCCTTTGCAGCTATAACAGCATCTACTCACCTTGAAACCCATTTATTCTGTGGAACGTTTATGAAGTCAGGCACTGATGTTGGTTGAAGGCCTGGCTCACAATCTCAATCCGGTTCATCCCAAAGGTGTTGGATGGGGTTGAGCTCAGGACTCTATGTGGCCATACAAGGTCCTCCACACCAAACATCCAGCTATGTCTTTATGAACCTTGCTTTGTGTATCGGGGCACAGTCATGCTGGAATAGAAAAGGTTTTTCCCCAAACAGTGTCCACAAATTTGGAAGCATGGCGTTGTCAAAAATGTCTTGGAATACTGAAGCGCTGAAGATTATGCTTCACTGGAATTAAGGGGTCTAACCATGAAAAATTTGTGTGTCCCAATACTTTTGTGCATACAGTCTATTTATGTTTTTGTTAAATTATTTTATTTGTAAGATGTTTTTATAAATTCAATACAAACTGATTCAGTGCAGTATGAACTCCATGCCTCAAGTCCCACCAGTGTTTTGGATTATAGCCTGGAAGTTATTTCAGATTATATAATTCTCTCAGCTTCTTTCTTTGGGAGCCTGACTGGTGTGTTTAGGGTCACTACCTTGACCCGTCCTCTGCTGGGCTTCTGTTCACAGATGGAAGTCCTGATGTTCTTCTGTAGAATTTTCTGATACAGTCGAGTGCACAGCTCTGTCATATGACGGCAAGCTGTCTGAGTCCAACGGCTGCAAAGAGCCACAAATTTTCACTCCTCACAACTGCTATGAAGTTCTTCTGATGTAATAAAGTGTTCATGATTGTCATTTAAGTTTTTTGGTCTCATTGTTCTACACAACACTCAATGGTATTTTGCACTGTCTCCTATTGTTCCATATAGAGTATCTCCTGTTGTGCCATATACAGTAAACCCCTGCTTATTTAGCAGTCTCAGATTCAGTCTTTCACTGATTTTTCTGAGACCTAAACTTATAACTGTTTGCCGAAACACCCACACATTCACAGAAACCGCAGATATACTCCACATTTCTTCATGTCCGGCCCTGTCCACCACGCCCCTTCATCCTCATGCTGGTTGTTCAGCAAGGCAATCAGACACCTGAACTGAATGAGCCTCTGGTGCTCAGTGCCGCTCCAAACATAAACAACCAGCATGAGGACAAGGGGCTGTGACGAATGAGGCCCAGATTTCACAGCTTTTGTCTAGGCAATTTATCATTTTTCATGCATTGCAGTGCTAAATTATTACCAACATTTTTACATTAATGTAAATGCAGCTACATTTCCAAATAATATATAAGTACAAAAAAAAAAGTACTGTCCAGAGAACACAAAGTCTTTTGATAGCGAAATACCGCTGTACTCAGGGGCAGGAGGTTTGAAAGTAGCAAAAATCCGAGATTTCTCCTTGCTGCTCTCTGTGTGTTCTTGTGTTTTTCCTTTCGTTATTCTTATTTTTATTTACAGTAAATGAAATTTATTTATTACTATATTTACATGTTTTCACCAAAGAAAATGTGCATGCATGACTGTAATGCATTACAGTACAGTCTATTTCGGGCAACATCAGATACCATCGGGTACCATTGGTTACCATCGATATTTACATGCCAGCACTGCAGGAGTTCGGTATAAACTGTAAAGTACAAGTTTACCATAAAGTTTTCTTTAAAGGTAATGTAATAAAGTGAGTTTTACATTAAATTAAAATGTTTTGGGAGCATATTTAGGGATACACTATAAAATATGATTTTTTTGGTTTTTAAAAAAAGTCACATATTTGCAGTTTTTTCTATTATTCGTGGTGCTCTTGAAACATAACCCCTGCAATTTTGGGGGGATTAGTGCACACTTTTCTTGAATTAGAAACTCATGAACACTGACAGTATCCAGTGCAAGAGAGGTCTGCAGATTCTTAGATGTTACTCTGGGGTTCTGGTTCTCTATGATTTCCCAGAACATGATCATTTTAATGGGTTACTATTTAATATTAGCTTAATGGGTTAATAACCAGTATTAGTTTAATAGGTTAACATTCACCAATAGTTTCATTAAATTTCAGTATTAGATTCAAAGTTTCATATTGATTATTAACTTTTTTTAGTATTTATTTATTGTTACAATTTTCAGTTTTAGTTAAATGGGTTTATAATCAGTATTTCTTTAATTGATTCATTTTCAGTATGGGGTTTATTTGGCTTATTGTCTTTAGTTCTAGTTTAATTTCAGTATTTCTTTAAGTGATCAGATTTCAGTATGAGTTTAATGGAGCTTTTGTCAGTATTTCTGTAACAGTTTTAGAATGAGTTTAATGGGTTTATAATCAGTATTTGTGTAATTGATTCAGTTTTGGTAGGAATTTAATGGGTTTACAGTCAGTATTCATTGTATGTGTTAGGGATAGCGGTGTTAGTTTAACCTTTTAATTGGTTCATATGAAATAACTGGGTGTGTTTTCCTGCAGTATTTTCTCTGTTTTGAGTATGACCTGGAGATTTGGTGCAAACGTAATACTGAGCAGCGCGAGGGCTGGAGATGCTCCAGCAGCTGCACGCGCTTCATTTTCCACCGGATGGAGGAGCAGCTGCACTGCACAGCGAGCACGAACACACTCGCTCACACACACTCTCTTACATGCGCACATACACACAGACTCAATCTCTTTCGCATACACAAACACACACATTCTCTCTGTCTCAATCATTCTCACACATTAACACTCTCTCCCTCTCTCTCTCATATAAACACACTCTCTCCCTAGCTCTCACTCCCTAGCTCTTGCTTACACATACATTCACTCTCACATACACACACTCTTACACTTTTCATACAGACATAAACATACACACTCTCACTCTAAATATCCCTGCTTTCTGTCTCCTTGTCTCATTCTCTCTCTCACTACCTCTCTCATACACTCTCCATAGCTATCAGTCCCTATCTCTCGCTGACACACAAATACAACCTCTCACACTTTCACATACATACACCCTCACACACTCTCTCACTAACATACATACACAATCTCTCCCTATCCCTATATCTATCTCTCCCTATCTCTCTCCTTCTCTCCTTCCCTCTCTCTCCATCTCTCTCTCTGTCTCTCACTATCTCTCTAACACACACTCTTTCTCGCTGTCTCTCGCTATAACTCTCGCTCTCGCACACTCTCACTTTGTCTCTCACGACCTCTCTCTCACACTCTTTCTCTCTGTCTCTCACTATCTCTCTTTCTTCCACCCTCCTCATACGGGCGCTCACCTTCAGTAAAAAAAAAAAAACACTACGAGCCTTCCCCTTTTTCCCGTCTCTCCTCGCGCCATAACAAACACTTGCGTCTCTCTCCAGCGCGCAGACGCGAATCACCCGCTGCTCGCGCTGCCACGGACACGCAGCTGCTCCTGCATCACGGAGCGAGACTGATCCCCTTCTCCTGATCTCCTCCTCCTCTCCTCCTCTCCTCCTCAAGCACCGCGCGCGCCTCCGGTTCGGTCATGCCACGGGCGCGCGTCCGGAGATGAGGCTTCGAAATGGCACCTTCTTAACAGCCTTAGTGTTCGGACTGTGCGGGCTCTTCTCGCTGTCCTGGTACACGGCGTTCAGCAACCCTAAAGGTAAGGTGCATGCCTGCGTGTGTGGGTGTGTGTGGATGTATGTGTGGGTCGTGGAAGATCTTGCAATTGCAGTTCACAGCCCAGGAACGCCAGGTTATGTCCGTGGTGCAGTACAGCTGCTCTGGACCTCCAGAGCTCTGCTGATGGATCTTCAGAGCTCTCTGCTGCTGGACCTCAAGCCTCCTGCTCCCGGTCCTCCGGGGATCTGCTGCTGGTTTTCCAGGGTTGTACTGCTGGTCCTCCAGGGTTCTGCTGGTTGGCATCCAGCGTTCTGCTGTTGAACCGGCAACGTTTTGCTGCTGGACGCCTACCTTTCTGTCTTCAGACTTCCACCGATCTTCTCTCAACTCGCGCGGCGTGTTCTCCATTCCTGCTCCGTGCTGCTCGCGCTCGTGTTGGACGCTGGAGGAGATCAGCCACGGTGGAGCGAGCAGGCATGTGTGGGCTAGTTTTAATGTGGTCTGTCTGTGTTTCTGTTGTTTTATATTAAAACGTGCGTAGTGCGAGCAGAACCTGGAAGCACCTGGTTTTCATGTGAGCGTGCATGGCTCTTGCGTTCCATATGAAGATCAGATCCGACCGTGCATTTCTCTTGAAGTCTCCGGGAAGGCCAGAAGTGTTGCTGCTCATGACGGCCAGATGTTGAATGTGCAGTTCTACTGTGGTCCATATGGAGATCAGATGTGAGCAAGCGTTTTTCCTAAAGGCCATAAGATGGTCAGCGAGGATTCTGCAGTCTGTATGGTGGCCAGATATTAATATATAGCTCTCTTACATTCTGTATGATAGTCAGATGGGAATGTATATTTTTCTTACAGTCTCTATGATGGTTAGCTGTGATTATGTGGTTTTCTTACATTCTGTATAATTTTCAGATATGAGTATGTAGTAGTTCTCTTGCATTCGGTGTGATTGTCAGAGTTTACACTTCTCCTAAAGTCCATAAGATTGTCAGAAATGTCAGTGAACGAGCCTTACCCTGCCGTCCTTCTGATGGTCAGATATGAGCATGCATTTTTCTTCTCGTCTCTGAAGGCATTACTTTTGACTGGGATTGCCAGATGTTGAGTGTGCATTTCTCCCTCAGTACATATGATGGTCAGAAGATGATCAGGGCATCTGCTGCAGTTTGTATCATGGTCATATACTAGTATATCGTTCCCTTACATTCCAAATGATGATCTAATTTGACTTACAGTCTAAATAATGGTCAGATAAAAGTATAAATGTCTTATATTCTGAATGATGATCAAATATGAGTTAATAGTTCTCTTTAATTTTGAATGATGGTCAGATATGTGTGTGTAGCTCTCTTACATTCTAAACGCAGGTCAGATATGAGTGTATTGATCACTTACCCTATGATTATCTGATATGAGTATAAATTTCTCTTGCATTCTGTGTGATGGTCAGATGTGGGTGTGCACTGCTCCTACAGTCCATATGATGTTGAGAAGTGAATGTGCCTTTTTTCTGTCATCACTCTGATGGTCAGTTATGAATGTATAGTTCTCACACAGTTAGATCTGAGGAAGTATTTCTCTTGAAAAATCTGTGTGAAGGACAGAAATGAGCTTGTAGTGCTTCTGCTTATGATGGATGGCCAGATGTTTAGTGTGCTTTTCTCCAATAGTCTGGGTCAGATGTGAGTGTTTTATTCTTCTGCAATCTGTATGTTTGTCGGTTATCAGTGTTTAGTTCTCCTGCAATATGTATGTTTATAAGTTATCCGCGTTTAGTTCTCCTGCAGTCTGTATGGTGGTCAGTTATGAGTGTTTAGTTCTCCTGCAGTCTGTACGACTGTCAGTTAGGGGTGTTTAGTTCTCCTGCAGTCTGTATGACGGTCAGTTAAGGGTGTTTAGTTCTCCTGCAGTCTGTATGACGGTCAGTTAGGGGAGTTTAGATCTCCTGCAGTCTTTATGGTGGTCAAGTATGGGTGTTTAGTTCTCCTGCAGTCTGTATGACGGTCAGTTATGGGTGTTTAGTTCTCCTGCAGTCTGTACGACGGTCAGTTAGGGGTGTTTAGTTCTCCTGCAGTCAGTATGACGTCA
>JBBKCR010010368.1:0-12673 GCA_037577295.1 Ladigesia roloffi | reverse complement strand
AAAACTATGGTAAAACATAAACCATGGTTTATGACCATGATTTGACTAGGGTTAACTGTAGTGAAACCATGATAAAACCATGGTCATTAATCATGGTTTCCATAGTTACCCAAAAAACCATGAAAACAGGCAAAACATGGTAAACCATGGTTATTTACTCATAGTAAACCATGGTTAATTTTCGTAAGGGTATACACTCATTCTTCAAGAGCACCAGGTTTCTAAGCAGAGCAGAAAATCAGAGGAAAGCGGCCCTGATGGAATACCAGGGAATGTGCTCAAAGTCTGTGCCAGCCTTCTTCAACACAACTGCTGTAAACCGTCTCCAATCCTTTCATCTCCTCTTTAGTCCTCCTGTCATGGATTGTTCACACAACGTTTAGAATAGCTGGCTTTTATAAATAGTGTCAGAATGTTACAAATGTACATGGGTTTAGCTTAGCCTTTAGCATATAGTGAGCTCTGCCCACACAGTCTGTGCCAACCAGTTTTATTCTGTGTTCACCAGACTTTTCAACCTCTACCTGTTGCATGTTACTGTCCCACACTGCCTGAAAGCTGCCACAATAGTCCCAGTCCCCAAGTCTACCACCATCAGTGACCTTAATGACTACAGACACATTACACTGACAAACATAGTTGCAAAGTGCTTTGAGAAGCTGGTCCTAAAGCACTGAAAGGACTACCTCCCCTCCAGCCTTGATCCCCACCAGTTTGCCTATAAGGTCTACTGAGAATGCAATTTCCACTGCCCTCCACTCTGCTCTTCACCACCTGGAGAATCCTAAGACTTCTGTAAGGATGCTCTTTATCTATTTGAATTCAGCTTTTAATACTATCATCTCAGACTTGCTCATAGCTAATAGCTCATAACTACATGAGTGTGGATCAAAAACTTTCTTAGTGATCGGTCACAGGCTGTCAAGGTTGGTAACCAGAGATCATCCATCCTCTCACTCAGCACTGGCTTACCACAGGGATGTGTGTTAAGTCTCCTACTGTACACCATCTACACCAGTAACTGTACTCCCACACATCCCTGCAATACCACCATCAAATTCGAAGATGACACCACTCCAGTGTCTGACTGAATGGTGTGATTATAACAACCCAACCCTCAAAACCAGGAAAACCAAGAAAGTGGTCATAGACTTCCGTAAGACAAAAACTGATCCCTCCCCCCTCTCCATAAAAGGCAACAATGTGGAGAGGGTGTCCTCCTTCAAGTTCCTGCTGGTGTCTATCAAGCCACAGTTGAGAGTGTGCTGGTACATGCTATCCCTGTGTGGAATGCTGGTTGCACAGTAGTCGATAAGAGACTCCAGAGTGTCACAAGAACAGCAGAGAAGATGGTTGGTTATCCACTCCCCTCCCTGGATTCCATTGCCAGCTCCCCGTGCCTTTCCAGAGCCATGTTGATCACATAAGACCATCCCCATCCTAATCATCATTTATTCAACATACTGCCCTCTGGTAAAAAGGTTTAGATCCATTAGGTGCAAAACCAACAGACTAAAGTATAGCTTTTACTCATGGGCAGTCAGAATTCCTAATGCACCAGATCATTAACATGTCCTTGGTCTGTGCAATATCTTGCCGAATGTGTAATTTTTTACCTATACTCTTTTGATATGTTTATTTGTACTGACTAGCCTCCACCCCCCCACCCCCATTTATCATATTATAATGTCCCTGCATACACCCATTCCCTCAATGTCTTTTGTATTCATATTTTGTGTATATAATATATATAGGGAATATATATAATTTTATACTGTTTTTATATTTTGTGCTGACACTTTTCTCCACCTTTGTGGTCTCGCCAGCTAATTATGTTGTCCATACAATGACAATAAAAAGTCTTGAGTCTTAACATTTAAAGAGTTTTTAAAACATTTTATAGAGAACTCATCTCCATCCTGACAAGTATCTGAAAAATAACTGAGCTTGAAGCACACACACACATACACACACACTCACACACAGACACATACTCACACACACACTCACACACAAACACACACTCACAAACATAAGCACACACACACACACACACACAATTCTGTTCTGAGATGAAAGCTGATAGTTTAACACCAATACACTCCAGGAATTACAGACTAAAAGCCCAAAATCAAAAAGAGACGAAAGGAAAGCACTGTTGTCAGCATCTGATTTACAGTACACTGTGGGAGACATTAATTCTCTACTAAGACCCAACTGCAGTGGTCATGAAAAACAAAACACATCTGCTGTAAACCGACTCCATTCCTTTCATCTCCTCTTTGGCCCTCCTGTCATGGATTGTTCACACATAGTTGAGCATAGCTGGCTATTATAAATGGTGTCAGAATGTTACAAATTCACATGGTTTTAGCTTAGCCTTTAGCACATAGTGAGCTCTGCCCACACAGTCCCCTTATCTAAAAGGTATTACAATAATACGTGTGCAGATGTTTGCAAAGCCTTTGTCGCATTAAGTCAGCACTTTAGATTGTGAACCAGTGGTACCTGAATGTGCCCCCTGGAAAGATGTTTTAATGAGACGCAATACAGGGCAGCCAGCAGGTCATTTTGGCTCATTAACACATGCATATTTCATGAGACTGGTATCATAATTGCACCTGTTAAGATTTCAAACATATTTACATTTACATTTGCTTGTCAAATGTGTCTCCTGCTAGGCAGGATGATCTGACTGAACTGAAGATCTTTAGTAACCACATGCTGTTAGGGAGAAAGAATCATGTTAGGGTATATATAGGAACACAGTGGGACCTTTAAAACAAGGAATACTTTAATTATATTTTAATCAAAAAAGAATGTAATCCAATTGATGAATAAAATAGACAAATAAAAAAGTTGTCAGGTGCAAATGATCAGAGAGTTTCAGTGTGTATTATGTTTCACTGTGTGATTAGCATAGCATTGGCCTGGGCAGTGAGTAGAGAAGAAGGGGCAATAAATTAGCTTTAGGGTTGGGATCATGCAGATGTCCTGACAACTTTATAGCCCCTGCCAGTGCAAACACGGGAGAATGTTTCACACAGCAGTTTCTCTGAGTCATATTTATGGGTCATGACGGTTGCCTTAGATCACACTCTCAGCATTAAATCTGCACACCCTTCTATCAGCATGGGAATGGTCCCAAGCAACCCAACAAGGGTGCCATACGCAGGGGGCCAGTCACCTCTGAATAATTTAATGAGCTTAAAAACAATAAATTATTTGCTCACATTTTCTCCAAAATCAGTTCTCAAATCACAACAACATGAAAAACCCATGGGGTGAAGACTAGAACAGTCTAGATCTGGAAGGGAAGTTTAATTCACATTTGCGTAAGGAATCTGATTACTTACAATAAAACTTTTACTGTCCATTGCAAGACCCACAATGAGCTCTGAAAGTGGGGTATGCAGGTATATGGTTCTACTGAAGGCATGAGTCACTTTCTGTTGTTTGTGCCTTATTCCCAGATTCTTAAAATAAAAAAATACATTACTCATATACCTAAAATGAATTTTACCAGTCAGATATGTTGCTGTTACTTGTTTTATGCATTTTTTATGCAGGATTTTATGCAGTATACTCCCAAGTCTCCCCAGTTTAAATATTAAATTCCACCTACTTTCTAGGAGATAGATTTTTTTAGATTTTGCTCCCCACATGCATCAATGATAGTTGATTGCTCTTCCTTGTGCCAGTATTGGTAGGTATTGAACACTGCATATTGTTTGTTTTTGTTGTGTTTTGCATTGACTAAAGTGCTCTGACCCAAACCTTACTCTTCCTAGTTTTGCCTCGCCTGTGTGGCTGGAGCTGTCCCTAAAGACAGTTGTTTTGTTGTTTTTCTTTTGCGGAGTACGAGTCCTGTTTATTTTGTGTGTTCTAACTTTGCCCTGGTTGGGCTCATTAAAAACTCTGTGTCACAAACTGAGCATGTCCTCCCCTATTCCCTTACCTTGCTGAGAGATCCATGACAGAATACTGATTCCACTTTATCCCCATGGACGCCTCAACAATTCCCCTGCCTGGAGACCAGGTACCCCCCACACCAGCACAGACCCTGGCTCCCCCAATCCAACAACAGCTGCAGGAATACCGGCAGCAGTTGGAGATACTAACGCAGGCAATGCAGGAAGCCCTTGGGGATCTCCGGGACTTCAGGTGTCAGCTCCACTCCCGGTCCAGCCTAGCGCCGCTGTCCAGCCAGAGGGAGGTCCAATCCGGCATGTTCCCCATTAAGCTCTCCCTGAGAGGTATGACGGGGACCCAAATGGGTGCAAAAATTTCCTCCTGGCCTTTGAGCTGTTTTTCACGAACCATCCCGCACTCACAGAGACACAGCAGATCACTATAGTGATTCAGAGGTTAACGGGGAGGGCTCAGGATGGGCTGCAGCTGTCTGGAGAGGGTGTGGCATTAACACCACCTCCTACACCACCTTTGCTGAACAATTTCAGACAGTGTTTGATCATCCGGGGCAGGGACGGAAGAGTGGGACTCTGCTTTTCCGTTTACGCCAAGGTACCGGTCAGTGTGCGAGTACTTTTTGGAGTTCCGGATCTTGCCGGCCAACAGTGGGTGGAACAACGAGGCTCTCTTCACCGCATTCCGAGAGGGTTTGAGTTCAGAAGTGAAGAGAGAACTCGCGTGTCGGGACACAGGGATGTAAATAGAGGAAGTGATCGGGCTAGCCATCGCTCTGAGAGAGAGGCCTGGTGGTGCAGTGGCAGCCTCACGTCCTCTCCCTGTCCAGCGAAGAAAATCTCAGCCTCCTTCGTCCCCCTCGGCCAACCCCATCCCTGCCTCCGACTAGCCCGCCCCTGAGCCAATAAAACTGGGGGCCTCACAGTACCAGCAATGTCTTGAGGCAGGGGTCTGCCTTTATTGTGGGAGAAGGGGTTATTGGCGGCTCAAGTGTCCCATTAGACCACGAGACCCTGTGTCTCCACAAGTTTCTCGTTTTACTATTTCAAATCAGTTTGTTGTGTCTGTTGCCTTGTCTGACTGCGAGCTGCTAGCTGCTGTCTGTAAAGGGGGCCTTGGAGGAGTGGCGCCACCTGCTAGAAGGGGCTCGGCAGCCTTTCGCAGCACTCACTAACCACTGCAACCTGGAGCTCGTGAAAAAAGCCAAAAGATTAAATCGCAGACAAGCACGTTGGGCTTTGTTTTTCGCTAGATTTCAATTCCAGATCTCGTATCACCCAGGGAAGATGAATATGAAGGCTGATGCCTTGTCTCTGCAATTTGGGACCGAAAATGAAGTGGGAGAGCCTGAGCCCATTATGTCCCCCAGTTTTTTGAAGCCCCCATTCAGTGGGACCTGGATGAGGAAATAACGGTGGCACTCGAAGGAGCATGAATTCCTGCAGAGTGTCCTGTCGACAAAACCTTTGTCCCAGAGGGGCTGTGGCAGAGTTGCATGTTACTCCTGCAACTGGCCACCCGGCCGTTGCGTGAACCCTGGAGGTGGTGGCACGAAAGTACTGGTTGCAAACAATGTCGAAAGACGTTCGGCGATTGGTACTATCCGGTTCAGTATACGCCAACTACTTTCCAGCAGGTAGGGCACAGGGACTTTTGGTAGTGACCAAAAGTCCTCGTGCCCTACATGCTGGAAGATTAATGCCACTCCCGGTGCCTGACAGACCGTGGTCTCACCTCGCGGTGGACTTTGTCATGGATCTGCCGGTGTATAAAGGGTATACTACAGTTCTGGTTGTGGTGGATCGGTTCTCGAAGAGCTGCAGATTCATTCCTTTTCATTCTCTCCCCTCTGCCCGACAGGTCGCGGAAGCCCTGTTCCAGTCAGTGTTTTTGGTGTATGGAATCCCAGAGGACATCATGTCTGACCGCGGCCCCCAGTTCACCTCTAGAGTATGGAAGGCGTTTTTAAAGCATTTAGGGTCGGCGGTCAGCCTGAGGTCGGGGTATCATCCCCAGTCGAATGGTCAGGTGGAGTGCACCATTCAAGAGCTCAGCCGATTCCTCCGGGTCTACAGCACGACTGGGCGGCCAGAACTCCCTGTGCCACTCCAAACAGGTCTCACACCTTTTGAATGTGTGCTCGGGCACCAACCCCCGATTTGTGCATGGGACTAGAACCCCACTGCGGCTCCTGGAGTGGACGCTTTGTTCCGCTGGGCAGAGCAGGTGTGGAAGGACGCACACACGTTCATCTAGCGAGCGGTTCCCAGGTTTACAGAATGTGCCGATGTCCTGGTCCGTTAAATGAGGATGAGGTGCCCGTCACAGCCCCTGAGGCACTCGACATAGATGGTGCTCCAGCCCACCGGGTGCATGCCCTATTAATCAAATGGGAAGGGTATGGGCCTGAGGAGAGGAGGTGTGTTCCAGCACGTGATATCCTCAGCCAGGAGCTGAGAGATGAATTCCACGCCGCTCGGCTGGATCGCCCAGCTCCTCGTCCCTGGGGCCACTCTTCTCGGCCGTCGTCGCTCCAAAACCCACCGGGAGGACGACATGTTTCCACTGGTCACCAAGAGGTGATGTTGCCTAGAGAGGGGGTACTGTGACAACCACCTCATCCCCACCACATTGCCCTCGATCCCCGTCTCCCGAATATTAGTTTGTCTCGCTCCCTACCTAGTGTGTCTCTCTGGTTGGTATTGCGTCCCTTTCATTCCATTCACCTATACCTCGTTTTCTAAACTGACCTGCGTCTCGTCCCCTCTCATTCTTTATACCCCAGCCGGTCCCCTGTCTCCCTTAATTCAGTATTGGTCATTCTATCTATCTGTCTGTATGTGGAATAGTTTAACCCTGTTTGTTTTCTATTTTTCAGACTCATGTTCCTCGTGTTTTGCAGTGGCTGAAGTGCTCTGACCCAAACCGTCCTCTTCCTAGTTTTGCCTCGCCTGTGCGGCTGGAGCTGTCCCTAAAGACAGTTGTTTGGATGTTTTGTTCTTTTGAGGAGCACGAGTCCTGTTTATTTTGTGTGTTCTAACTTTGCCCTGGTTGGGCTCATTAAAAACTCTGTATCACGAACTGAGCGCAACCTCCCCTTTCCCTTACCTTGAGGAGAGATCCGTGACAATCATGTTAAGGAACAATCTCTTAACCAGCTTTTGTTATGCTGGTAATTCATTTAACAGTAAGATATCATTGAATTATTTAGTCTTCATATTTTATTTGCTGTTATTGTGCCTTTTCCTCTGGAATCTATAAAAAAGTTCTGATTATGATATCCAGGCCTAGTAATAACAAGACACAATTGATTGAATGAACAGAACATACATGTCCAGGGGTGTCCCTCTGAGACCAGACAAGCAAATATAACAGATGTTGTCAGAAACACAGGCTTGTGAATTTTGCTTTCTTATGCTAGACTTTACAGACATTTATTCAAGCCTGGTCTCACAAATTTTTGTGAAGTCATCACGATATACAGTCTATTAAAAAATGTGCTGCGATCACGCTTTAGGACTTTTTCCATCCTATGACAACACTTCCTCTTTTTGTGCTAGGACAATGTTTCACTACCCTGTATTTTAATGGGCAGTGCGTAACACCACCAGTATCAGCGGTAACTGGTGACTGAAGGACAGTAGAATATAATTAATGAGTTTATTCCTAATTTTTTTGTTTGTGAAGCAGTTGTAACAGGTTGAAAGGCTGTGAGACATTATACCTACTTCTAATCCTAACTCTGTGCTTTAAAATTGGGTAATTAAACGTTGTCCTAGCACGAAAAAGAAGGGGGGTCCTAGCATCTAAAAGCATGATTGCAGCACTTTTTGAATAGATGTTATGTTGTAAATAATGCACGAACACTCGTGAGATCCTGTTGTGTACCCACAGGATCTGCTGCTAGTCTCTTTTTTCCAGCACACCTTCAGCAGTCTTTAGAGACCATGTTACTATGGGTTAAAGCTGTATTGATGACACGAGTGGGACCTGAGCTACACTAGGTTAATGTAATGGCTGACATAATTTGTAATGTTTTTTATTAAAATGTAAAGAATTCAAAATAGATGCATTTTTACTTTTAGCTACCAGTGTCTGTGTGCGTATTTATCTGTGTTTGTGTGTGTGTGTGTGTGTGTGTGCATGTGTGCTTAAGTGCATATGTATGTGTATTTGTTCACAGCTTATTTATTCTAAACTGCCCCCGTAATTATCTGACAAAATTAATCTGTTTTTGTTTTGGGCTCCCTGGTACTTCCTTGTATGTCGAGTGACTCACATGGTCCCAGTGTATTACCCTTCGCCTTGTGACAGTGCTGAGCACTTTCTTCTTTCCTGTCTGTGTGTATATACCCCATTATTCAGCCTCATCCTTGCTGCATAACATTCTTGTCTTTTTCTTACCACTTTGTTTGTATAATAATTCAAGGGGCCCAATTTTCACGGTCAGTCGCGCATTGTCTGAAGTCAGAAGCGCAGTTGACTTTGGGGGAGGGGCCAGCGCAAAGCACAAAAAATGAATGATGCGCCTGGTGTATAGTTCAAATGGGTTGTCTTAAATGAGTAAATTAGTCATGGGTGTGTTTTGGGCATAGCATGCAATAAACCAATCAGAGTTCACACTCTCACTCCCTTTAAATAACCGGCGTGTTGTCAATGGCGTGCTGTGTATAACGCGGTGAAGACATGAGAGCAATTGATCTTCAGGGATGAGGGAATCCTCCCAAACCCTATGCTAGGGGTGCTTATTGTTGTAACAGCCCACCTATCCATTTTAAAAGACTGTATTTAGTGTAGTGTAGATATGATTGTTATAGCACCAAGAACAGCCAAGCACCAAGAACAGCCTCTCATGCTAAGGGGGCTGAATCGGCAACAACCCCTCCGACCAGGGACGTGCACAGACATTTTGAGGGGCAGGGGCTCAAGTGTAATAAAGGGCACGTCTCATAATTATGTATATTTTTTCTTTAAAAAAAAAAAAAAAAAAGTATATATAATAACACAACACTGACTTCCTTTTAAAAAATAATTTAAAAAGTTAATTTTATCTTAACTCATGCAATTTTTTAATTTTCAAAAGATCACATCAGATCAGATCACACAGAAACCATGGTCTCTTTAGTATCCATATTGAGGGAGGACTGGATCACCATTGTTACGGATCGCTCCGCAAGGAGTTCGGGGAAGGGAAAGGGACGGACACCGAAGTAGGGGGAAAAAAAACAAAACTTTAATATAACACTGTACCCTGCACACAGACACACATAGGACCTGTGCCCCTCAAACAACCAAACAACAAGAACTCCTGACCTGATATTTAGATATACTATTCTTCAATAAATATATTTGTTTAACAGGGAAGCTGTGCTCAAACAGGAATATATATTATAAAAAAAAAAAGGGCACTTTCTCTCCAGGAATAAAAATGGCAGGTGCTCAAGCCACCTTTGATGTCTATGTGTGCACGTGCCTGCCTCCGACGTCAAGGGAGCCTTTGTCCCATTAGATGTGAACAACAAGCGCAACTATATAACATATCTAACCAAAATACGAGCTGGTGACCTAGCTTGAAATGTGTATTTATGTATCTATGTGTCCGCTACTATTGGTCAAATTGCCCATCAGGTACCTGTTATTAATTATCAGTGCTTACTCCAGTCGACTTAATTTTGCGAGCATTATATTTATTTTACAAATAATCGTGGTGTGATGTTTGTGATGTACATTTGATTGTTATATTTCGAGGACTCCATAGTTTTCCTTCACAGTACATATTTTTTTTATGTGCGCCGCTGCTCGCTCCTGCTTATGAAAGTAGCAGCAAGTGGGTGCATTGTCAACACTTCCACGTCCCAGGTGTCCATATTATAACCTTTCGGGTCCAAGGTGTTCATTTAGCTGTTCTGTTTCATTTCCTCTGATTTTCTAGTCGTGTGTGATTTTCTTGCCAGTCCTTTGCAGTTAATTAAGTCAAGGCAGAGAACACCTGGGGAACACTGACAAAAAATTCACAGTCAAAAAACACATGATAAATTATGGATTGTTTTTTGAGGATGACTTAAATCTTGTCTCAGTGCAAGAGCCAAATAAAACTAAAAAAGAGTAATGTCTGTGGAGAATAGGAGAGACACTACACCTTAGTGTAAGTTAGAGGAAGACAATGCAAATGTAGCATATGTTTAGCATAGCAAAGGGGGAAAAAACGTTACATATCCAACATGAGCTAGAATGCTGCAGGAAAAACAAGCACAGAAAAAAGGTACAGTGCTTTAGAGTCGGGCAATGCATTATCAATGAAAAACACTGCTATAGTCAACTCATGGGGATGAGAGAGAAAAAAACTGCAGAAAGGATAGATGGAGTCAGATGAGGCAAGGAAGGCACTAAATTTTTTTATGTACAATTGTACACTGTATATGTGATTTCATTGGGTTACTTGCTTTCCATCTTTGGTGCAGATGCTTATATATTAGTGAAAGACAGGAACAGCATGCTCAGTCAGTGACAGGGAAAGCATGCAGAAGGAAAGATGAAAGGAAGTAGAAGGGAAGGGGAATAAATTGTGACGGATCCATTCCACTTGTTTAAAGAGTAAATATATTTAAAAAAAGGAAGAGAGAGGCAGATCGTGACAGGAGCAATAAAGGGTGCCATCACCCATGGCACATCAAACCCTGCCAAGGCACACACACCAGTGCACACAAAAACACACATACTTTCTGAAGTGCTACAAACACCGAAGTGCAAACACCTCAGATTTCAGCTCCACTTGAAGTGTCAGGTCTGTGTGTTTTTTGAAGTTCCACAGTGGTTGGATCCTTTTTGCTGCTACCACATGTTTATTCTTCGTTTGTTTTATTTTTTTTTTCCTTTGCTTTTTCTGGACTTGGCAAATGACCACATGTATGTATGTACTTATTATATTTTCTGTTACTGTTACGTCCTTGAGCTTAGGGAAGGTGCTATACAAATGAAACTTATTATTATTCATGTTATTATTATATATAGTGGATATATAAGTAAAAATGAGAACACTGTTGACATGCACACACACACACAAACACACACACAGGTACACAATGGAGTGGCAACCATTCATGTTATAGAAAACCCATCCTCAAGCCCAGTATTGATGAACACCCGGGGGTTTGGACCATAAATAGATGATATAGAGAGGAATATTCTATAACTGTATGTATAAATTAATTAATTAAAAAAGAAATAATATAACTAGAATCAGATAACAGACCCAAAGAATAAACAATAAAAATATTATGCCTAAAATAAGTCTAATAAAAACCCTGCAGATATGAAATTCACTATGCTATAAACACAAATCTTGGGGTATAAATACTGTAGACAGACTTAAAGTTTTTAGCATTACACACATACTGGTCAGGATGTAATACAGATCAGTTGTAGATCATTAAGACTGACAAAAGTGGTGATATTTCAGATGATAAGACTATTGCACATAATGAGATGATTTAGCATCCAATAATAAACTTCACATAATACTGCACTCAGAATAGTAATAATATTAAGATGGTAATGTGCATAATGATAATGATTTATTCAGCATGCTACTCAAATTGCAAGATAAAAAGAAGAATAATGATTTAAATACAATAAGAAACTACACAACCTTCACCCATTGCAGCTGGGATAGGCTCTGATACCTACTCCTGATACCTCTGATACCTACTCCCACACCCTTGACCCTGAGTGCAGAACAATGGGGTTGAAGATGGATGTGAATACCCTTGTGGGACCCTAAGTGGCTGCTTACAGCAAGAATGGTAGCAGTGACACTGAGGTGTTTCTCTCAAAGTGGCCATGGAGTAAATGCTAAGCAGAGAGTTGGTGGAATTAGTGGGTCTGTTGGTAATGCCAATACAAGGTTTGTCCTTTGGACCGAATCAGATTTGGACTGATAAAGACAAGTTGGCTGCAGGCTGCCTGGAATGTGTGGGGGGCTCTGGTGCCAGCTTTTAGCCGCATTGCCAGCCTAAGTGTTGCCAGCGGGTAATGACACTGTCCATTGACTCAAATGCTGTTTAGATATGTGACCTCACATGCTACTGTCACTGTGTTCTCTTTCTCACTGACACACACACACACACACACACACACACACACACACACACACACACACTCTCTCCCAAACGCTATTGACTTTATAATAGTGCAAAATAAAGCATCCGTGTAAACCTGACATTAACCTCAGTGACCAAAAGACAAACTTTTTTTTTTTAATTACATTTTTTTTTTACTGTAGAAAAACTTGGTTCTCATAAAGAGATTACCACACACTAAATAACCACAAAACTCATTTTGACTGAAGTTTAAATTCCAAGATGGCATTTTGCAAATATCAAATGTCCACGCACAAATTTTAATTTTCTTCATGAAAATTACATACTATAGAGTGAACACACTGCTACATATTTTCTTCTTCTTCTTCTTCCTCTTTCCTCCACAGCGAATCATCTGTTTCCACCTAGTCCTATCTTCTGCATCCTCTACCCTTACACTAACTAACTTCATGTCCTCTTTCAGCACATCCATGAATCTCCTTTTGTGTCTTCCTCTCAACCTTCTGCCTGGTGGCTCCAACTGCAGCATCCTTCTACCTCTGTAATCATCGTCTCTCCTCTGGACGTGTTCGAACCATCTCAGTCTCGCCTCTCTGACTTTATCTCCAAAACATCTAACATGAGCTGTCCCTCTGAGGAACTCATTC
>JBBKCR010010359.1:0-12674 GCA_037577295.1 Ladigesia roloffi | reverse complement strand
AGAGAGAGAGAGAGAAAAGAAAGTGAGAGAGAGAGAGAGAGAGAGAGAAAAGAAAGTGAGAGAGAGAGAGAGAGAGAGAGAAAAGAAAGTGTGAGAGAGAGAGAGAGAGAGAGAGAGAGAGAGAGAGAGAGAGAGAGAGAGAAGACAAGACAGCCGTACACCGATTTGGGTACACCGACACAAAGCTCCAATCAGGAAACATGCCAGAAAAAGAATTAGAAACAAATGTATAAAGGGCAAGCGATTGTAGGAAAGCTGGGTATAGAGTTTTTGTTGCCAAAACAGGAGCAGCGTCAGAGAACAAAATTCCCTTAAGTATGCCTGTAAATTAGAGCAGCGAAACACATCGACTAACTCTGCAATACGGCTATTACTGAAGCCTACAATGTATGAATGAACCTCAAACTGAAATAAATGAAAAGTATTGCAATATCCATATAAAGCAGTATAATCACAATACTAATATTTCCACCGTATTGTGCAGCCCTACAGCTCAACTATAACAGGAATTTGGCAAAAATTCTGGAGCCTACATCCTCCGCAGCTCTTCATTCACTTTGCTTATTGAAAGACTGTTTTTTTATTGCAGTTAATACACCAAAATCCTACTTGAAATAAATGTAATATTGTTGTGATGGTTATACGTAAATCACATAGCAACATTTGTGATTCCCACGACCATTACCGCATAGGAATCAGTCCTAAACATTAGTGAAATTAGTGAAGGGCAATTTATAGTTTCCGACTATGATTATTATTGTAACAGGTTGTGTGGATCATTTTCCCCTAATTACAATAAATATAAAAAAAATTGGGGCCTGTACTAGCCAAAACTGCAACCAAAACTGCAGTATAGAATATCAGTCCGGCCGTTCCCTTTGAAATAATTTTGAACAGAAATACTTTGCTAAGAAAAGAATAAAAACTTGAATTTATTATTATTTTTTATTTATATTTTTTTCTGAGGTTTGAACAGACAAAAAGCCCCAAATATTGGACATTCTTTTCAAAAGAAGCAATTATTTTTATTCCAAACTTTATACGGTGCTCTGCACTAAATTAAATAAGACTGCACTATAATTATGTTCAATTTCATAATAAAAAACACAAATTTGGTCAGTGATGTCTAAGTAGTGAAAATATCCATTATATGCTCATATAAACAAAGTGTGGTGTATTGTGATGTAATTAATTACATTGACAGTAAAATGCATTTTTGTTTTAATGCACTGTTTTGAGGGGATATATAAAAGTCTAAAAGTGAATCCAGTAATACTACAAGCAATAGCTCGTAAGGATAGATTTGCTATATGCAGCAGTTGTGGAAGGGTGAAATATCTCTCCTAGCTTACACACCTTAATAGGTAAAATATGCAGAATTGCTTTGATCATACACTTCTTGCTATAGAGGCTGCATAATTACCTTAATGCAATCGCAATCACAAGGCAGTGGACTATGATTCTAGTAAACTTAAATCATAATCCCAAAATTAAATATGTTGTAGCCTTAAATATTTTGTATTTGGATCCATATTGTAGTGTGAAAACTGACACTAGTAGGCAATGTAAACTGTAGCTTGAACATTTCTAAGCTAATGATAATGCTTATGACAAACTACACTTACTTAAGCTAGGAAAATGGTTAATAGATAGTAACAAAGTCTTCAAAAAAATAAATTTTTTGCTTCTTTGGCTGGTTAAAGAACGCACACTGCAACACTAGTGAACTAAATTCATAATCATTCCCTTAAATATGTTATATTCTGCGCAAAATACAAATGTATAAACCATTTTGACATGACAGCATGCAATCAAATAGAAAAAATCAAAACCTACAGTATAAGATTAACATTTTATGACTTAAGAACTGAAACATGGCAACTTAATTGCAACTTTTAAACAAATCTATACTGACAGGCACAACTGTAACAAACTGCTTTGTTCCTAAATTGGTGGATTTCTGTAATAAAGAGTTGTGATTTTTCTACTACGAAGAATAACTGTGATTATTAGTTTACCATGTAGCCTCACCAGCAGTGGTCAGCTCTACTCTAAGACTAATTCACTCCAATCCAGAGTGTTTTCTCACCATTCTCCTGAGAAGCTGGTGTCTCCTCCGGGGCTGTGTGCTCCGTGAGCTCTGACAGATTCTCGTCCACTGGTCGAGCGCTCCGCAGGCTCATCGACAAGCGCCTCTTAATAATCTTCATCCGGTCCATCAGTGCTCACATTCGGGGGCCTGCAAAGAATCGGATCTTTGTTAATCTACAGGCTTTTGGGTGAGAAACTATTTTAAATATTTTACGCATCGCACTGCATTTAAAGCATTTCATTCAAAATAAAACAATTAAAAGATACAAATGAATCCAAAGTCATTACAGAAGAAGAGAAACAATATATATAAAAAAAATATTCTAACCACCCAGTTACAAGGTTTTGCGCATAAAATGTGCATAAAAAACTAAAAGAACTACATACAGAGCATTTAGCCTATTCTCTGGTGAGTAAGCTCACTTTAAGTTATAGAGGAGTGGTGTGGAACTGGAGGACCATGGTCCAGAACGTTTTAGTGAGTTCCATGTTCAGAAACACCTGGTTCACCCCAGGAACCATCTAACTGAGACAGACACCAGTCCTTCAGGACCAGAGCTTGACAGCCCTGATATAGAAGATCAGAGAGGTAATGATCCTTTCAGCCGTTTAATGCATTTTTTAAGTCGGACTTTTGCTAGAACAACAACTACCCCGATCCTATCCCACTGTCAACGAGCACAAGGCAGGGACCATTCACTTACACACACACACACACATGCTTAGAATCCCCAATTTACCTGCTGCGCATGTCTTTGGACTGTGGGAGAAACCTGGAGACCCAGGAGCAATCCAGGCCACCACAAAAAGAAAATGCGAACTTCACACACACAAATCCAGGACCCAGATTCCAACCCCCAACTGTGTGAGGCACCAGCACTACCCACTGCACCCCATTGGAGCTACAATAGGGTATTGCTCAGAAAGAAGTCAAGCACTAAAAAGTCTCTGCTAAACATGTTCGCTAACTTGACTTGTTGTACAGATCTGATCTCACATAAAACTAATAGCTTGATAAATTGTGCATGGTGAAAATCGCCTGAAGTATTTCGTGATCTAAACAGGATTAAATGTGTATTTAAAATTCCCCATTGTACATCATCACCATAACAATAAATAATGTTATATTGCCCAACCCTTAGTACAGTGCCATATTGTAGTAATGAAATTCTGCAACAGAATTTTTTAGTGAAAATGCATGAGAAACGTTTTAAGCCAATTAATTAATAATTTTTACTTCATCAATATGGACAATTTCACTGTAAAGTTTAGGTTGGAGCAGAGGCCCACACAGGGTTCCCACCCTTTCCTAAACATGACATTTTCAAGGAATTTTCAGACCCAGTTTCTTCAAATTCTAATAATTCACCAAGGCATATTATCAGACACAGATCAAGGTTAATTTAGGGCCCATCAAGTGAAAGAAATAGGAGCCGAAAGCCCTTATTCTTCTAACGTCAGATTTTAATGTAAGTCGAACCGTGGAGTGCACCCGGGCGACCTACATATCAAAACTTTCGGCTAGGAAGTGGGAGGTGTGCTATTACTTCTGTTAATGTTTTGAATAACTGTGGTGGTGCTATTCAACAACAAATATGTCAATAAAGCCATAGAAAATGATGGGGGCATCCTGCTCGGACACGCTTCATCTGAAACCCAAACTTAATGTGATACCTCAGGCCAACTCCCTTGACACAAAAACGCAGTTGGTTATGACCAGCATTCATTATATCTTTGCGTTAACCCATGTTCCTCCCATTCGTCAAGTCAGATGATTGCAGTTTTAGGAGACCAAACTTTCAGTCCATACAGTGACAAAACAAAGTTAAACTTCACATGAAACTTTAGGCCATGTCCCCTCAACCAAGCCCTGCATTTATCTTTGAATATATTTCTTGCAATCTTTCCACTCAAAAAACTTCCATTACATTTTTGGCCACAATGGAGTTCTGCTCATTGATACTTCACCATTTATCCACAAATCTTCATATGGCTGAGAATGAAGACTTTAATGGGAATGCCAGCACAGACCGGACACTTCATTAGGAACACCAGCACAGCCCTTTATTATAAACACCAACGCAGACCGGACCCTTTATTAGGAACTCAAGCTTTTCTGGGGCAGGCCCATCTCAAAAGTTCTACAGCAATTTTCTCTCTAGCTACTTTTACTGCCCTGTTTATGTTTGGTATCCTTCCTCCTTGCATGCTGCTGTTGAACCTGCATTATTCGACGTCAGTCCCTCGTGCACGGGGCCAGAGAAATACGCAGTAGAGCATTTTTACTAGAGTAGCCTATTTATTAATGTTAAATAAGGAAACAAAGAACGGCAGTAGAACAAAAATATATAAATTCAAGCTCTTTCAATGTGTCTTTATTCAAAAAAGGCTTAGGTTTCTTTTTTTATTAGTTCCAAAAAACTATCAAGGATTTAAAGGACCTGTAGGAACCATGAAGCGTTTTAGCATGGAAACAACACCCACATTTTATTTAACAAAACAAGAACAACATGCTGATAAGATACTGGGAAGATAGGGAACAGATTGTTGTAAACAATAAAGCAAATGCACACACGGTATGAAAAAAACCTTCACAGTATTAAGTTGCATCAAGTCTTTCTCATATCTTTTCATTTGAACAAAAAAGACAATCTTACTGGTAGCTCTAATGAGATTCAACAATAACTTAAAAACAATGTAAAGTTATTACTATAATGTTTTACTCAAATATTTGGGAACACTTACATTTTAAATTATATTTAATCTATTGCAGTTACCTGTTTATAATAAATTATCTTCATCTACAGATTAAATCATTGATTTTTGTGTAAATACAACTCTATTACAACATTCTTTTCAATGTCTGTTTTTTCCCACAGTAGAGTCCTTTGGGTAAATAAATGTTTTTTTTAATCTAGTTGTTGAAATGTAAGCAAAGTAATATAGATTGGTTTGATGTGAAACTATATTTAAACTCACTGATTCAGACCTGTTCATCGTTGTAGTAATGGGCAGGACTGATAGCAAATTACCATTGAATGTGACTGTAAAATCCTGCTATAGGAAGAAAATCAAAATTAAAATACTAAAAAATACATTAAAGCCTACATTTTTTACGTCCCTAAACTATCATAAGACGTCTCAGGCATGTGTTAGTTATCAAAGTAAAATCTTTATACGAATGAGTTAAGATATTTCAGACGAATGGTTTACCTCACCGTTGCTGTGAACAATTTTTACAATCCTGCAATATATACATACATACATACATACCTACACACACACACACACACACACAAACAAACAAAAACATGGGTTTTTACAGCAAAACCATCGATGTCTCTCTTAAGCTGAGGGTCTCAGTCCACTCCGGACTCAAGGGACACGGACTGCTGGACATCCAGGCGCTTCACTCCTATCCTAATCAATGAATCTCCTTTTAATGTTCTGGACGCTGAGCTCTATGACCCGTTCAGGTCCAGAACCCTGGCTCTGCGGATTGGCCCCGCAGAACCGAAAACAAACAGGGATGAGCAAGTTCGCTCCAGTTCCGAGTCTCTCAAGAACTTCACCCGGCACCGAACCTCCCGGCTAGGTCAGGTTAGCCTCGGTCTGCTCAGACCAGTGACCCGCATTCTAACCGAGCCGGTTTTGAGGACTCTCCCTCGGTCCGGCTGGTTAGGATAGGACCCACGGACTCGGAGACAAGAGAAATACTTCGGTTCGGACTAACCGGACAGAGAGACTGTCTGTCCAGATCTCCAAGCCCAAGCACGCTAGCATCTTTGTGTTAGCCGGCTGGCTACAGTTGGCTAGCCCCGGGAGCCTAGAATCTGAGTTCAGGAGCTCGGTACCGAGGTCCTGTTCTGTCCTACTGAGTTTACCAGAGCCGACAGAAACCAGACAAACCAGACAGACCGTCATTGTGTCCTTCAGAAAACGCTGTATGGCTGAATTTAACTTCCAAACAGGACAGAACACGAAACATCCCGACCAAAACAAAGCTTGGGGAATTTAGGGGGTACATAGTACAGACGGACATTAAGGAAAAATACAGAAAACAAAAGACAAAAGGAGAAACAGACGCGAAAGATAGATGATATATCAGAGTCATACCCGTCCTGGGTCCCAGTAGGGTCCGGTCCGGGTCTGGGCCGACACGCCCGCTGCAGTCCCGCCGTCCCGGGCCACAACTCCGCTCCACTGCGGCACGGACCGGTAAAAAGAAAACAACCAGCACGGCCTGAACCTCACGGAGGGGTCCACCAAACCGAGCCAGCACAGAAAAGAACAGGACAGGACAGTCTTTCCTGGATGTCGTCACCTAGACTTTGTGTCCAGCAGTCAGTAGCTCGTCCCGAACAGAGACAGGGACGGACTCCCCCGGAAAACACCGCAGCGGGGGAAGACTTGGAGGGGGGAGGGCAGTAGTTAAAATGACTGGGTTGCGATTTAAACATGAAATCAGAATTAATGAACCATTTATTTCTGCCCCAGAAATGATATCCCACTTATAACTCCACTATTTTCACCACAGTTCACTGGACACATTTACATGAACCTGAAACGGGGTTAACGGGTTTTTACAGTCAATCCAGTGCTCCGTTTGAACATTTTTAACCATTTCTCAATGATCATGAGGATTTTTTTTTTCAAACCACTTTTATTAAACATATCTTTGTATCAGCGTAAGAGTATGATCATCACATTTACTTCTTTCAGATAAGAAAAATAATATTGTCAAAGGAAAAAAAAACCTAATAACTTTGTAATTAACAGGAATTCGCCAACAAACTAATCGAATTAATTATCACACAGATGGCCACAGGATATCTGCTGATTAAAAATGTACTGAAAACTTTAATATCATCTTGAAACACCAGCAGCTTGAGCATTTATCATATTTTTAGTCAATATTAAAGGCTGAATAGATCGTAACTATATATAAAATGATATTTCTCTACAAACTGCCTCAGACGTAATAAGACGTTTGTCTAGGAGCACTGAGATCTGAATGGCTACTTGATTACTGTGTAAAACAGTAAAGGGTCCAATTACCATTCATAAACACACCATAAAATAAATTATCTGTATTTAACCCATTTAACACAGGGCCCATGGAGCAGTTTGGGGAGAGTTCCTTCCTTAAGGGTACCAGTGGTGCCCCTAGCAGTCCTGGGATTTGAACCCATGACTTCCTGAGCACAGTATAATAGATAATTAAGTAAATATGAAATGGAATTAACCTCAGATGTAATAATCCAGTGCATAATCAACTCTTATTCCTCACTGCATTTGGCTGAGTGTTTTATTAAAGTCCTCGGTGTGATTCGCAGTGACAGTTCCATTTGCAACATCATGTTAAAAGTTATTACACCAATACAGACCCAGTAGAATTGAGGTGTATTTGAAAGCTCTCTTATATGTACACAGTGCTTAGTGGAGTGCACTAAGATCTTTATAAGATCTGCCCTTTCCAGTATGTCCCATGTGACTTTGTTGATACAAATATTTTACATGAATTTGCTAAAGCTGGTAATACCCATTTCTAGATGAGGTAGCTGGCGGCCTAGTGGGAGTTGCCCCAGTGATCAGATGGCGGTAGATTCGAATCCCAGGACATCTTGTGACACCACTGAGGCACCATCTCCACACACTGCTCCCCGAGTGCTGTGTTTTTGGCTGCGTGCTGCTTCACTCAGTGAATGGATTCAATGGGTTGAATACAAGGGGAAAATTTCACTCTGTGCTTTAGTGGGTTAACATATGACAGAATTGTCACTTTTTGATCTTTCATAGCCTTTTTGCAACCCCTAGAATCTGTTTCACAAACTGACTACAGACCTGATTAAAAGCCGCATGCTCTAATTTTAGAATGAAAATCTATTTTGTACTTGTACAAGCCGCACCGGATTATAAGCCGCATGTGTCTCACACTGTAATATGAGATATCCACACAGAATTTTTTTTTTTACTTTTAAACGTAACAGTAACAAAGACATATTGCACATGTTATTATTTTTGGAACACTGTGTGTAATGCGGCTCCCTTTAAGTATATGTATGTATCAGTAACACACACGTTATGTTGATTCTGCTTTTTACTGAACAGTGCAGGAACAACATTCCATCTCCTAACGGCCGGTAAAAATATACACGGAATATATACTGCAGTTACCAGGAAAAAGTCTTTAAGCACCTTTTCATCTTCTTATCTTCATCATGGGCGGGGCTTAGGGGGGCGTGCCCCACCCTTGGCCCCACCCTGGGAATACGAGCCTCCGGGATTGGTCTGGGAGTTTGAGCCTAAACACTCGTCACAGATGCCTACAAAATGTGTCGCCTCCCCAAATTCCATCCGCAAATCTGTCTGGCGCTGGGTGTGGTTACGAGGCAAAATGTTTTTGCCATCATGAAAAAAAAATTAATTAGCCGCACGGTTCAAAATTTGTTGAAAACAACGGTTCAAAAAAGTTGCGGCTTATAGTCCGGAATTTGCGGTAATGTATTTCAGATAGAATTGTCAACACTCTTTATAAAGAAGAGGCAAAGACAAATTTCCGATTCCCAGGTTAACATTGCTTAATCTTCTGTAACTGCTCAATCCTAACTAGCGCTGTGGGAAACTGAAGCTTAAGAACAGGACCCAGAAGAAAACCCCCAACCCTGGAGGTGTGAGGCAACAGCCCTAACTGTGTGACCACGGAGCCCCAGCTTAACATAAGATGTGTCAGTTATTTAATTTTTTTCCAATTAATCTATTCAGTTAAAAATGCTCTTTATGAAATCTGTTTTTTCACACAATGTAAAATTTCAGGAACAAGCAGAGAAAAATACCATATTTCAAAAGTGAACAAAAAAGGAATTTAATACACATGTGTTTAACCCCTAACAAGTGAGGGGACAACATACAAAGCTTCTTATCTGTAGCATCTGGAAATAATACAAGAGTTCCTGGACCATGCACATGCACCTAGAGAGGGAATATTATAGTCACACTCTTTACAATCTGTGTTTGTTTTTATTATCTGTATTGTTTGGCATTAATAGAAATAACTTTTTTTCGTCAGATGAACATAAATCAAAAGTCTGGCCACAACTGAATAGGCTTGTCATAATCTTACACAATTTGGTGTAAAAGTATAAAAGTAAAATTAATTTTGGTTTAAAGAAATGTACACAAATATAAATCAAGTCATAGTTTATTTTTAGGTATTTGCATCTATTTGATTTTATTTACAAAATTAAATTTTTTGAATAAAAAAAAAATCCTTAAAATCCGCATAAATCTGTTAACTCAGAAATTGTATCAGTTAAAACTGATTTCAATATGATGAGCTTTGGATCAATCAAGATTCATTTGGTTAAAATGTATGAGATTATTTACATTATGTTTATTTAAAGATATAATTGTGATGGACAAATACGCAGAACAAAAAGTTTACTAGCCTGTTTCTGTTTAATCTCAGTAATTCAAATGGTTGGAAATTTGATATGCAATTGAAAAACATAAATCCTTGGAAATGGGCAAAATACAGAAACACCTTATATGGTGACTTGCAATTCAACACCCATCATTTTCTCAATTATAACTTCCAATCCGCTGAGAAGTGTTCTGCTCCTGTATATTTTCAGCAACCAAATAGGTTGCCTACCAATATTAAAAAGATAATAATGAAAACCGAAACTGAAATATGCTGTTTGCATACGATTTCAAACCCCTGTGCTTTAGAAGATGACAAAGGGCACAAAGGTGAAACTTATATGACCATCATGAAACAATGAGGTTCTACTTCTAAGTCTTTAAGTTAGGTGTTTTCTCTGGATATAAAAGGAAACTTTTGTGAGAACCATGTTTGTTGGACAACCACTGCAAAAGTTAAGACAAAAGGTTGTGAGAAACAAAATCCCTGTCTGTCTCAGTTGGATCCATCTTCAGAAAGTGGAAGGTTCATCACAGTACGCCACGGAATCTTCACTGGCTCCCTGTGGCCGCTCGCATTAAGTTCAAGTCCTTTCAAGGCTAAGAATGGACGTGCATCCCCCATACATATCAGCATTAATCAAACAATCTGTCACTTCTCGTCCTCTCAGGGATTCAAGCATGGCTCGACTTGAGCCTCCGCTGCTCAATAGAAGAGGAAAGTAGGCGTCAAGAATCTTCTCAGTTTTGGTCCCTCAGTGGTTGAATACCGCTTATTTCTCAAAAAAAAGAAGAAAAAAAAAAGAAAAACCCTTATGCCATCTCTTCCTTACTTTTCTATTAACCTCGGACTCTGACTGGTGTTGTTTAGGTGTACCTAGCCTGCTGTAACTTGGTGGAGTACTTAAAACCATGATGTACGTCGCTTCAGCTAAATACTGTAATTGTAAATGTATTCAGACTCTTACTACAACAGGACGTTCCTTTGTTAAGCATCAGAGCAAAACGCCGAATGGTAAGAGGGTCACTCTGAAGTCTGCAATGCTTTTGGCTGAACCTGCTCCATCACTTCAAGAGCTCTTTATAACACAGGCTTACAGTAGGGAAGCGAGAAAGAAACCATTCCTTGAGCCCTGATTTTAACCCTACTGAGAATCTATGGCACTTGGTGGCATTTATATCCAAAGGCACCAGAGCACCAACCTACAGGATCTCTGGAAATTCCGCCAGGAATAATAGGAACAAATCACCCCTGAAAAATGTACTTTTTTTTTTTGAAAACTAGTCCATAACCCCATATCCCTATGGGGGTACGGACCCAAACCCTATTTTTAAGTTTTATTTTTTACTCTGGAAATGTATTGTTACAGCTTAGGAGGTCATTTTAAAGGGTAGATATTATGCAAAACGCACTTTTTACATCCTTATGCATTTCCATTTGGGTCTCTGCTGTTCTTATAAACACTTCCAGCTAGAAAAACAAACAAAAACAAACATCCAATGGTATCAGGATTCATGTGGTTCACCTGTTGAGCCCCACCCACTAAATTAGTTGAAGAGCCTCCATTTTTGTCAGCTGGTTTTACAAGCACGCACAAGACGCTGCTCATTATGGCTACAGGCAAAGGCAAGTCACCATGAAGTGTTGAGTTCATCTCGCTCTAGGTCCGAATCGAGTCCAGCATATAGCACCTTTGTTTCACATGCATTTCCCAGTTGGGGTGTGGCCAACAACAGCTTATTTGCATAAAGTGACAGAATTCATTCAGAAGATATGGGAAAATAATGGAAAAATCCATTTTTATTTGATGTAAATGTCAAGACAAAGGAAGCAGTAAGGACTGAAGAAAGAAACCTTAATAATTGTGTTTAGGAAATGTGTGAGAAGAGTGATTGTGTACTGTAATCTTCTGTCTTGCCCATGAAGAGAGGGGGTGGAGAACTTCCACCTGAATGTGGCCTCCCCATACTAACAAAATAGAATGGCACATGTGAGATTCGCCCAGTAGACCAGCACTGCAAACAGAAAAAAAATACCATGAGAATTATTTTGAAACTCTGCAAATAAAAGTAATTCAGTTCACGAAGACTCACAGAGAGAAGAAATTAGGGAAATGGCAGTTTGGGCTCGACTGGTAAGGTGAAGAAAGATTATGTTGACTTTTTAAGTTAAGTTGAAGAAATATGCTGCCATTTTAGCCTCGAGTTGTCGACTAAAAAAAAACAGGTTACAGTTGGTCCAGAACATTATGAGGAAGTCATTTTTCTTGTCCATGGATTGGTTTAATTTAGGACAGGGGGCTGATACTTATGGCCTTGAATGTGTGGCTCAATATTTGGGAAAGAAAGTTGCCAAAAAATGTGGAAAGTGTGAACCTAGTCTATCCAAAAATCTTCTACGGCTTTAAAGGTCATGTAGTGCACTCAAGGCTTTAGACTGCTTAACTGGTCAGGCCAGCTTTGTTGCCAAATAATGTATCAGACATTTCCTGCATCTACACTTACAACATAAGGTTACTGAATTTCACGCAACGTCATAACAGAAGTCAGTGATAGATGACAGGCCCGTAGCCAGCCTAGTGCAAGGGGGTGTTCTTTCTTTTTTTTTTGGACCTTTTGTATTTTCATACATATTTTGTATTTCATTTTGAAATTTAAACACTGCATTTTGGTGTCTTTTTTTACAGCAATTTGTCCTGGAAATCTTAATCTGTATCATAATGTGCACACTTTTAATGGATAATAATAGTTACTATTGTTGTCAAAAAAAAAGTTTATGTATGCTGTTTTACTAGAACACACATTACAGCTTAAAGTTCAGGCACAGTTCAACTTTATCTCAGTAAATTCAGTAACAGTACAACCTTACCTCAGTAACAGTCACAGTTCAACTTTCCCTCAGTAACTTTAGTCACAGCCAGAGGTGATCCTAGGGTATGTTGGGGCCCCAAGCAAAAATTCACTAGATGAACCCCTCTAACCTGTTTTTTACCGTACTTTAAAGTGTCTGATCTTGTTGACCATCTAGTGGCTTGGGGGCCCCAAGCAGCTGCCTGCCCTGCCTGTTGACAAGATGTGTCTCTGGTCACAGCTCAACTTTACCTCAGTAACAGTCACAGCTCAACTTTACCTCAGTAACATCAGTCACAGCTCAACTTTAC
>JBBKCR010010340.1:0-12675 GCA_037577295.1 Ladigesia roloffi | reverse complement strand
TACTACTACTACTACTACTGCTACTACTACTACTACTGCTACTACTGCTACTACTACTACTACTACTTCTACTACTATGACTACTACTGCTACTACTACTACTACTACTACTACTACTAATTATAATAATAATAATAATAATGCTACTACTGCTACTGCTATCACTAATGACAACAATACTGCTAATACTGATAATAATAATAATAATAATAATAATAACAATAATAATAAATAATAATAATATTAATAAAATTGTCAATACTAGTGTTCACTCCTATAGCACCTGTATTTTCCCAAAAATACTATTTTTTTTAATATTCAGATCTCTCTCTGGTCTGGGGGTGGACTTAAGTTAAAACATAAGTGTATATATATATAACATTAATATGTTACAAAATGTGTTTTATTTACAAACATATAGTGAATATTTTGCCCATCATGGATGTCACCAATCACCAATGATTAAGTATAAAACAAACTATTTGGGTTCAGGCTCCTGTATGTAAATTCCGGTGCATATATGGTGCATAGTACATAGTTCATAGAAGTTTAAGGGTCTTATCTTTGGTAGTTATACTCAGCATTTGTCTATATTGCATAGGTTATTTCATATTGAGGCTTTCTCTAAAGACATTTTCTTGGAATTATTTAGATTTTATTTCTGTATTGTAGAGACAATACATGGACACACTGCCCAGAGTGCATCTAAGCATGTGTTACCGACACTCCAGTGATTTTGGCCCGTATGATTTTGTTTCTTGAACCTTTTGGACTAAAACCATAATCTTGGTCTCGAAAGCTAACACGGAAGTCTGTTGTCCAAGAGTTATTGTATGCAACAATGAAGGAGAGCAACAGATGAGTAAATGTTTATTTGCACCTTAAAAGAAAAGTGTGAAAAAAGTTGTGACAGTATGTTGTGACCATGGTAAACTGACCTAAAAACACAAAAGAGGCTCAGATACAAGATTTACCAGCTTCTGGTTCCAATTAAAATGTGCCAAAAGTAAAAAAAAAAAAAATGTTTTCAGCATTGTTATATTTCTAATTATATATCAGCGTCCTCATATTGGAGGCGTATAATCTCACTGAAAGAAGGAACTGCCATTAAGGAATACTGTCGCCATGAAGAGGTGTTCCTTGCCTGCAACAATATTCCGGTGGATAGTACCTGTCAAAGTAGCATCCAACATGTAAACCAGGATCTGGCCGAACAGGACACTTCTGCTGGTCTTTTGTCACAGCAGCAAAGTGGACAGTACAAAAAAAGAAGGTAGAAGCAGAAAACCCATAGAATAAAACCTATACAACACAACAGTATGATATAAAAAACACATTATAAACATTTACAGGGGTTGTGGTGGCCTAGTCTGTAGGATATGTACCTCTGAAACAAGAGGTTGTGGATTCAAATCCTACCTTCAGTACCACTGGGTCCTGGAGCAAGTCCCTTAACCCCAAGTTGCTCCCTGTAGTTAGGGATAAATGCCATAAATGTAAAGGAATAAGTATGTATGTATGTGTGTGTGTGTGTGTGTGTGTGTGTGTGTGTGTGTGTGTTTGTGTGTGTGTGTGTGTTTGTGTGCGTTTCCTCTTAATTCTGGCAAATTCATTCTGACACTTAATTCCAGCAGTTAATTTTTTTAGCAGTTTATGCTACAGCTGCTTCTCTGTGGGATCAAAGCAAACAAGCTTGCATTTGCTCCACACGTACATGAGTCACCTGAACCTGTCGCAGGTTTACTGATTGTCCATCATTTATCACTGCATACCACAATAACTGTTCCCTTCATCTGTCTGGGGTGGTCGAATATATAGATCATATTTCTTACACTCAAGGTCATTTCACAACTAGAGGAAAGAAATCAGGGGAGAATGGATTGTTTTTAAAACAGGAATCAATATAAAAGGAAAAAGAGCTTATGTTGAATATGATATACATTAAATGTACAACATTATTAGGGCCCTTCCAGTGAAGGACAAATTTAATACCAAGACATTTTGGACAACATAATGCTTCCAACTTGACTGGTCCACACAGTCCTGACCTGAATCCCCATCCAACTGGAAGTGAGATGGAGATCCAGACCTTCTCGTCCAACATCAGTGTCTGATCTTATAAATGCTGTTACTATACTGAACAGTCATCGCGGAATCACACTCTTCAAAGGACATGGAAAATCACTCTTACTGCCAGCAGCACTGTTTTTAAACAGTGAAAATTTAAACAATATTCAAATAGATGATGTCAGGAGCCAATAGGAATGAAATGATGTTCTATCTGGGGCTGAATTGATTAAATACACATTTATGCAGCAAATCTCTAACTAGATTTCACCAAAACAACACCACACACTTACTGTCGCACAGTTTTGTGCATTAGTAAGGTAACATGAACGAGAGAAAACTGATTAAAACAACAACAGAGCCATTTCAGGTCTTTGAGCATTCTAGTCCTTCACCAGTGACCCACACACCAAGACTGGCTGCTGTGTCCCGTGTGCATCAATAAAATGGTCCAGTGGGAGGAAGTGGTGCTTAACTCCTCCTCACTGCAACACAAACCCAACCGAGTTATAAAATAAGCGTTAAAGAAGGCTTTCATTAGAAGATTAGGTAACACGTCTGTTTGCACATCTACAGTGCACACACACACGCTCATGGGAGCATTTTTCAGTGGACGTTCGAACTTTCAGTACATAAATGCTGAACTTCACTTATCTCTCTCTCTCCCCTCACTACATATCCAGGCTTTTATTTAGATTTTAGAAAGGATAGACCAGCCTGATCTCCTTTTGAAAACTCTGGAAGCGTAGACATAGATTAAATAGATCATAAGACTGCTATAGATTAGAAGACTCTAATTATAAGGAGAGCCTCCAGAGAATATTGTGTGTGAGAGAGATATAAATCAAATAGAACTGCTTTGACTGAGCGCTCTTCCAGAAGTGTGTGTGTTTAAGGGGGGGCTGGGGTACATCCTCAGCTGTCTAATATGGAAGCAAGTTTAAAAGGGGCTGAAATTAGGGCCACTAACTTGCCATGTGGTACACGTTGGCAGGGGATGGTTGAATATTTTGACTGCTAAACTCAAACCTAAACCTAACATTACCCAGCTCACGCATTTACGTCTTTTATCCTTCCATTTCCCACCTATGGGGGGCAGTCTCCCTGGAGCAACTTGAGGTTAAGGGTCTTGCTCAGGAACCCAGTGGTGGGATGCTGAAGGTAGGATTCAAACCCATGACCTCTCAGTTCAGAGGTAATGATCCTACCTATTAGGCTCCAACACCAAATAATCAGAATCAGAAGCGTTTAATGGACTGGTATTTGAGCAGTACATACAAGGAACTTGCTGTGTGTGCGCAAAGTCTCGTCCTTTTAGAGGTGGGGGTGTCTGGAAACCCCTGTTGAATCTTGAACCTTTGGTGAAAGAATCCACTCCACTTAATGAGTAGAAGAACACACACCACTGGAAATCCACTCCGGGTTTTCCTCCAACTCACCACATGCAGGTGAAGAGAATGGTCAGTGCAGAGACAGGCTGCTTGGATTTCCAGTGGTGTGTGTTCTTCTATAGGTTTAGTGGAATCTTTTACCAAAGATTACCAAAGATTCAAGATTCAACAGCGCTGAGGGAACTCATTATTTATGTTAAATATGGGAGGTCCAAACGAATATGAATTGTGAGGGGGGCGTCCCCTCTTATTGAATGGCGATAGCGTCCATGCCTTCATGTTACCTTACTAATTGCGAGAGATACGCTAATGTCACAATCCTCTCGGATATAAATGTGTTAAAACTGTACTGAATCATTGTTTTTCAGGTATTATAGACACAGTTAAAAATTGCTTTTTCTTTTTTTACCTTTAAAATGTATAGTTTTACATGTTTGCTAAACATTTACTACAATTTTTTTGTATTCACTGTTTTTATTAATAAATATCAACAACAAATCCAGAACCACTGCCCCCCCCCTCCCCAGCCCTCCCCCACCTCAGACACTAGTCACATGACCCAATGACTCAGGATTGAAAACATAACCAACAGTACTCCAAGCATGTTACAATTCCACGAAGAACAACGGAAAATAAAATCAATGAAAAATAAATCATGTGAAACATTTGATTGTACACGACTCGCACGAAAGTCTGTACATTTGTATAGTTGAAACTCTTTCCCCATGAATCCTTGCAGTAGATAGTTCCGACATTAATATATCTTGAAAGTATAACAACCATTTTTAATAGGGAGTTTGTGTGGGGGTAGCCACCTCTGGGCAATACGTTTTTTTGCTGCCGTTACATTTACTACAATTTAAAATTAATGATGAATGTTTTGTTCCAAAAAATGTCCTTATCCCAGTGCCAGAAATGTGAATGTTAGTTGATACAGTCAGTCATCATGCACACACGCAAGACAACCCTGATCACTTACGAACATGTCCGCTACTGAAGAGACACTTCAGTTTGA
The DNA here is from genome assembly GCA_037577295.1 of Ladigesia roloffi. Classification (NCBI taxonomy): domain Eukaryota; kingdom Metazoa; phylum Chordata; class Actinopteri; order Characiformes; family Alestidae; genus Ladigesia; species Ladigesia roloffi. Next base: position 8,202 of record JBBKCR010010340.1, on the reverse strand, counting down.
TCGGCTCTCAATAGAGCTCATTTACTCCCGGATAAATAATGACTCGCCACATTGATGTATCAGTCTGCTCCATCTTTGCTGGAACTTCATTAGTCCCAGCAAGTGTGCTTGTTAAACACTGAGGTTCATAACGTATTGATGAAGTTCCTTTGGATGATTGCATGTTTATTTCATTCATTCAGTGCATAAGTGTTCAGAAAGTCTTAATATTTTAACAAGCATCGGAACGCATTTCTGTTACATCACAACTCTGTCCTTGTGGGCCACTTTATTAGAAACACTTTCCACCTTGCTGGTTCGTAGAGACAGGATTCCATCTGTTGATGCCTGATTTGGGTTTGCCACTCTGTAGAAGGTTTATGTATTTATGTATGTATGTATTTATTTATTTATTTAGCACATACAAAGCCCACAGTTACATTTCAGCCTTGTTGCTTTCCACCCAGCTGCTGATGCAACATTAGCGAATGTTAAAAAGCACAAAGTTCTGCACATCACCAAACTGCACATTTTTACTTCTAGTTTATAGTTTATATTTGATTTTCTGTATGTGTTTATTAATTTCTACCTTTCTACCTTGTTCTATCTGGAGCCAAACCATCTTACACTCTCACAGTGTACTTGTATACGTCTGAGGTGGGCGTACATTCCACTTTTACTATGATTTTGTCTTTGATGGTCCTCAAACCAGTCCTGGGCCTCACAGACCTTAAAATTTGTCGCAACCTCACGACCCATAAGGGTGGAACAAAAATGTGGGTCATATTGGGGCCCCTGAGCTCTACTCCAGATCTTCATCAGTGATGGCGTTCTTACCACAGAACCACCCTTGGCTGGATATTTTTGAAGGATTTTCACTCTCAACGCTAACAGATGTTCAGAAGTCGAGAGTCATGTCTGGTACACTACTACTAATACCACCCACACCAACATACCCATGTTCATACTGCACACAGCACTGCTTTTCTGTGTTATAAGGAACAAATTAGAGTAGATTCGATTTGGTTCAACTCTAATGTCATGGTGGAGTGTACAATTGCAAAATGAAACACAGTCAGCATCTACTAGTGCTAGTATAAAAAAATGCGGATATAAGAATGATAGTTATGTATATATGAAACAAAAATGTCCATGTACATACACAAAATATGTCAGTATATATACATTGATAGAGATAGGATGGCCAGGCGCTGGACCTCATTATTGTAGGCCCTCCCCTCGTCCCCTCTAAACTTGATTAAAGTGTTAAAATATGTGTTTAGATGAAGAAAAATAAAACCCAACTGTATAGTGATGTGATGTTTACATTTTATTTCATTTAACACCCCAAAATATCAGCAATGACACCTCGCTCAGATTGATTGCACATTTTGAGTTATAATATGTAATTGAGTTGTAATATTGAAGCTAACATCCCAAAATATAAAAAATAACACGTTTTTGCACAATTTGAGGTATACCATTGAAACTGTTGCCTTGGTCCGACTGTTTAAACCTGTAAACTCGAATCTCATGACAATTCACATCCAAACCAGGCTAAAATCAAACCGATTCAACTGGCTCCGGCTCCTTTCTCTCTCTTTCCTTAACAAGTTTAACAAGACTTCTGACGAGGACAACGGCCGCCTGATTGGTTTGAATTTCTCTATGTTTGTGCTGCACCACAGATGCCACACTGAGAAAAAGAATATTAATCACAACCTCATTAGCAACCTATCAATTACAGCATGCAGCCCTGGCACCAGACGGAGACGGAGAGAGAGAGAGAGAGAGAGAGAGAGAGAGAGAGCCAGAGGGAGAGAGGGAGAGAGGGAGGAAGAATGAAAGGATCCTTCTGAGATTGCTCTGTTAATGAATATCCATAATGAAATATTCGGATTGTCCTTTTCCCTCATCTCTGGTAGGAATAGGGTCAGGGGGTCACATCTCCGTTCAGCCAATCACAGAGCTAAGCGCGGAACAAAGAGGGGAGCAGACGTCCTAGCAGCAGACAGAGGAAAACAGGTCGTTTATTTGTGTGCATACCAAATGTCAGCGCACTTAATGAAGAAGATCATCATGTTCACACTCTTTATCATGCTGGAATCGATTACTCAGCTCTGATTTAGTGTCTAGAGCTCATTTCATTTCTTTCGTTTTGCTTTGGGGCTTGTTAATAGAATCATAGTCATCACGAATAAATATGGTAGATAACTTTTGTCATAAATGCTTTCATGGGTGTGGAATGATCAAGTTTGCTCATTATTCTAGGATTCTGCCTAAAAGTCAGCCCATATAATTTAAAATTCAGTATTTTTGACTGTCAACATTCATCAAGAACACAGAACAAATATTTTATCATCCCAAGAATTTCATACTCAAGACCACACTGACCGTTATTTTAAATGTGTTTACTGCTTCTCTTACTTATACTTATAATTATTACTTATACTTATACGCATACTTTTTAATGTATTGATTTCTATTTGCGTTTGTGCACTGGGGTGTATAAAAGCCTACCACTAGGCTAACAAGTAAAAAGGAAAGCATGCACCCTATGAAATAGCATCACACGCACACTTCAAACTATATTGTGTCATCACGCAATTCAGAACAGACTTGCTTATATGGTTTCTGACACTATTTGAGATGCTGTAATGCATGAAAATAAGCAAATGCCTGGCTGAGAACAGTAGAGGCCTTAACATCCATCTTTAACGTAAAGTTTTATCTTTACTTTTGTCCATTTTAGACGATCACACAGTGTCAGAAACCATGTAAGCCACCTGGATAACAATTTCATGTTGTTTGAGGCAACTGTGGTTCAGAATCAATGTCAAAATGCACAAATTCAAATTAACAATTAACACACTTGATTACTCATGGGCCTCTGGTACAAACCGGAGTATCTGAAATCTAGTCCAATGGCCCAACAGCTCAAGCAACATCTGTGTCTGGCCTCATAAATGCTCTACAGCATGAATATTCACAAATCCCCACAGAAACTCCAAAATCTTTTTGGAAGGCATAGTGGTGGCAACCTCATGTTAAATATATTTGAATGCGTTTCCATTAACATCTCTTGGTTTACAAGTTCAGGTTAAATATAGTATTTCAGATCGCTGACCAATCAGGGATGACCTGATTGTGGACCTCTCCTGTCCTTTTTGGGTCACATTTATCAGTTTGTTATGACATGTGGGTTATGCGTTAGGGCCTTTGCCCACCAAAACCCTTTTTTTAAAGGAATGATGAAAATGCAACTGTTTGGTTTACAAGAGAGCCCATCATCCAGAGAAAAAAGGCATTTTGGATAAAAGCTATAATTTTACTCCACACATCAAAGAGAATAAGAATGAGAGTAATTCCAGAGAAGAAGGGTTTGCCATTGCCTTAACTGTTCAAAGGCAAAAGACGAGAAAGCGTTACTTTTGCATCCACTCGATTCTGACATGTAAAAATGTCACAGAATAATAGAGAATAATAGACTCGCCATTTTTGGATTGCCTGGCATTTTGGATTGTTCGGCTGTTCCTTGCTCAACATTGTTTTTATGGTTCACTCTTTCTGCATTCTTTGTTTATGCTTCAAAACAAACAAAAAAAACAGCTACAATCAATATCACCCTGTCAGGGGATATTAGTTCCAAATGTTGCAGCTTCAGACCTTGAATTTGCTAAATAGAAACCAAACAAAAACATGTAAAAAACATTTTCTGCTCATTTTTACAAATATTAATCACATTACACATATTGTTTTTTAGCAAAATAAGCATAGACATCAAGAATAAAAATTGCTATAATTGTGGATACATTTTGTGTTGAATATCCTTTGCAATCTAAACTAAAAGATTCTTTGTTAGATCCTACAGGACAGCTTTGGTGATGGAGCTCCATCCTGAGTTTGATAAATGTCTGTATACTGCATGCTACACTGTAAAAATGATCAAGTTTGCACATTAAACTGGGATTCTACCTAAAAGTCAACACACAGAATATAATATTCATTATTTGTCCATAAATTCAAGGAATGCAAATGTTCACCAAGATCACTGAACAAGCTTAATTAAATATTTTAACATGCCAAGGAAGAATATGTTTACAGCTGAGCTTTTTTTGTATTGATTTCTATTAGCGTTAGTGTGGAACTACTACTTAACAAATGAGTGTCTGCAGGGTTACATGAGGCATCCTGACCTAAAACTCAGGTTTTAAAATGTATTGTTTATCTCATGTGTACTATGCAGTGAGTTTACTTGCTGTTTATCTGGTTTATCTCAACACGCACATATATGAACCACGTGCTCCTCCCCCAGCCAAGGGCAGCTGCTGTTTAAAGCTCCTGCAGAGATTGTTGTGCCGGTTCCTGTTATTTCAGCCTCTCAGCTACTCTTCCAACCATATCTACCTCTACTGACTCTTAACTGCACCAACTCTGTAAGCTGTAGAGGGCCAATCTGCCATTAGGTTTGTTCATGAGGGCCTTTTCCTGTTAGTTTTCTCCACAGAGACTCTCTCTCTTCTCCCACTCGACCAGAGGAGGATGTGTTTGCCTTTTGAGCCTTAGTTCCTCCTAAGGTTTCTTCCTCTAACTCAGGGAGTTTTTCCTCTTTAAAGGAACCCTGAGCCTTAGTTCCTCCTAAGGTTTCTTCCTCCAACTCAGGGAGTTTTTCCTCCTTAAAGGAACCCTGAGCCTTAGTTCCTCCTAAGGTTTCTTCCTCCAACTCAGATGTTCCTCCTTAAAGGAACCCCTAGCCTTATTAGGGGCTCAGACCTGCTTTGTCACAACTTTGGTTGCAAAATCACTATATCAAAAATTTGAATAAAAAACTAGACCTCAGTCGGAAAAAAGGAAAAAAGGACATTAAAAATCTGTGATGCTGTAAATATCTCTGAGAAAGTTCCGATTGGTAGGAGAGACACAAGCATTGAACTGTCACGGCTTCACACCTCAGGACTGCAGTTTCACTTTATGTACACTTATATCAATACAGTAATTCTGTACTTCACTGTTAATAAGATTTAGAATGTTTATATAGTTTTAGAATGGTTTTATGTTTTTATGGATGTGCTTGAGAGACAACATCGACCAAATTCACACACATGTACTTGGCCAAATAAAATGATTCTGATTCTGATGGTTAAAATTAGCAGGCAAGCAGGGAACTAGCAATTTACACGGTCTAATGGCTCGTTTGTCCAAGCTGTGTCAGCCGAGCTACAATGCGCTAGAAAAAGTGCTTTGGGCTGAGAGAAATAGTTGTGTTTATAAATAGTAGCCTTTAAAAAGGACGTCCAATCTCACTACATCCCAAACAAAGCAGGGAAACTAGCCTAGCCAATGCACATCCATGAATTAAAGATAGGAGATTGTATCTCTTGACTGTATGCCTGATTGCAATCTGTAGGTTATTGTTCGGAGCTTAATGCTACACTGCAATGCATTTACAACACATGTGCCCCACTGTAGTCACTGTAGACTCACGGTACTTAAAGCTTTTATGAGAACAGGTTCATTTTGATTAAAACAGACCAAAACCATATAATTCACTCATGATTATTTGCTCTATCTAGTTAGATAGCAGTACAAAATGGTAAATCTGTTTGTTTTGTTTATTTCAGCACAATCTGAAATTAACCGGATGACTCGAAACATTAAAGGCTAAAGGGGGACTCTCACTATGAAACTCAGTGTACTTAAAATGTGCTTAACTCTACCTTAATTTACCCCTGAACATATGCCAAACACCTTAACTTGAAATAAGTTGCCCTTAATTTGTAAACCGATCCCTTAATTTTACCTTAAAATTGTATTTAAGTAAGAATGTGACGCCCCTTAACCCTAAACCTATGGCATTTTTTTCAGGTGGTTCGGTTATTAAGGTGCAAATTTTTAAATGTAAGTAGTTTTACTCCTTAATCTGTATGCTTTTCCCCTTAATTTTCCTTAATTTCCTGGAAATTAAGGTAAAAATTAAGGATATTGTAAGGGGTAAATTAATTGGGTTTGTTTTGTATTGTCTGTAGATGGCAAATGGCAGCAATCATTTTTGGACAGGTATCAAAAGATTAGAAGGTCTCCTGAATGTGTCATCTTGCATGGCCTGATGTTTGTGGACAGTCTGAGCTATCACAAAACAGGTACACATTTAAAATCTCACAGAAGTCTCTAATGGAACTGGACAGTGGGAAACTATCAACGAATAACAGGCTGTTGACATACATTTATGGTAAACACTGATGCTACCAAAATGCACAGACACACCTAAACCTTAGTAGCAGGTCATGTACACACTGATCACACTGATACACACACATTTAAGTGTCCTTGCATGCAGATCTTTGGGGAAACATTTCACTTGGGGATTTCCAGGTTGTTTTCAGTGATATGTCAGCGGCGTCCAGCTGCTACCATTAGAATAAATGGTGAGCGGGGGAGGGGGAGGGGTCTGTAGTGGTGATACTGATGCAAACATGCTTCAATATTTCTGCTGCATTTCACCTGTGATGGGAGTAATGGTGAGATGGAGCATATAAAAAGTGGCGATGGCTGTGATACTGATGCTCTCATACTTAACGCTTCTGACAGCCAACGCCATACTTTTTGCAACAGCCTTTAGTGATTTATTTCCCTTTATATTTGAAAGTGAAGTGTTTTCCTCGGGATGTAATATGGAGGTAAGAGCGGGGAGAGAGTTATGGCTATGGCTACGGTGCAAACATGCTGTTTTGCAACCGATGTTATGAGATATAAAGTAAAGTGGCCCATTAAAGTCACTTGTGTACACCACAGCACTGCACACAGTGTGAAGAGTGTGAAATTCTTCCTCTGTATTTAACCCATTCACCAAGTGAAGCAGTGGGCGGGGAGCAGTGTGGGACGGTACCTTGCTCAAGGGTGTCACTGACAGTCCTGGGATTCAAACCCACAACCTTCCGATCACAGCGGAAACCCCTTAACCACCAGTCCACCGCATACCTGTAACAGCCATAGCATTAAAACCACCTTATATAGATTGTGTTTTAGAAATGGTCATATTTGTGTTTCCAAATATGAAATTGTTTTAAACATTTTAGATTGGTGCTTAATTTAAAATTGTACTTAGTCCTGTCATTAGAGGAGCAGGTGAGGGCAGTACATTTCACTGCATGTTGTAATTGTATAACTAAGCATCCGACAACCTTAAATTTTGAATTGGGAATCTCTTTAATCTTGACTTTCCACACGCCAGCAAAACAGATTTGACCAGTGTATGCGTGGATTCTCCAAGACCTCTGTCTTGTGGTATCTGGCACTGAGATTTTGTACAGATCTTCTACAATGTGCTGTTGGACCCCCGAGGGCCGGGCTACTTTGCGGATTGCGATTCATTTGGAGGCCAATTCAACCCCCTGAACTCTTGGTCAGGTTCCTCAAACCGTCAGTGATCCCTGAGCACCGCTATCCTGTCGCCGGTTACACACTCATCCTGCTAATTCACCCCAACTCACTCTGTAATACATCTGCTATCTCTGAAACTGTGGCTTTTATTCATTTATGCTTATATCCACATTCATATCCATCTCTGTTGCACATGCACTTAAACATATGCAATATAACTATGGCTATTACTCATAAAGCATTCATGATATATTAATATATATTAATACATATGTTAATACTCCACCCCATACAGTACTTACAATTTCCTTTTGTGTGATTTTCTATCTATTTGGGCCTAAAAAAACACTTCACAATTAAAACATTTTTGAATATATTTTTTATTTTCATTTCTCAGCACGTCCACTGTAGAGGACGACAGGACCATTTTCATTTGAAAATGGAACTGAATTTAGAAAATGAAAAAAGTGATATTAACCTAAGAACTCGTTCAGTTTAATCAAAACAATCAATTCTGTATCGATCTTCTGTTGCTTGCAAGGACAAAAAAACCTGTATTTTAGTTCTACAGTGAGTTATAAGCAGGGGTGCACATAATATTTTTGGGTTGGTTCTCAGGGGAGAACCTATGGTTGTTGCTTGGTCTTCACATTTTTTAATGCACTCACAGTAGGAACAAAGTGTTTAGTGCCTGTAAAAGTCTGTTTCTGTCTGCTAAGGGGGGAATTTCACGGCATAATCTGCACCACATCTCTGTGCGTTCATTGTTTGTTTGAAGCCGACCTCCTGCAGCCACTTCTCCGCTAATACAGCGGTAAAGTTGGTTTTGTTTTCGATATTCGC
>JBBKCR010010331.1:0-12676 GCA_037577295.1 Ladigesia roloffi | reverse complement strand
ATGGAATGAAACTCGATATATATGGAATGAAACTCGATATATATGGAATGAAACGCGATATATATGGAATGAAACTCAAAATATATGGAATGAAACTTGATATATATGGAATGAAACTTGATATATATGGAATGAAACACGATATATATAGAATGAAACTTGATATTTATGGAATGAAACTTGATATATATGGAATGAAACTTGATATATATAGAATGAAACCCGATATATATGGAATGAAACTCGATATATATGGAATGAAACGTGATATATATGAAATGAATCCCGATATATATCAGTGTCAGCATGATCTATCTGTTAAATAAAAAAACGCTATGGCAGGAGACCCAGGAAGACCCCATTCCTGACACAGAGACATAAAAGAAAACAAGGCAACAGTTTGCCAAAATGTACTTGAGTAAGCCAAAATCCTTCTGTTACAATGTCTTGTGGACAGATGAGACCCAGATAGAGCTTTTTTAGTAAAGCACATCAGTCTCCTGGAATGAGGCCTACAGAGAAAATCTCAAAGTACCTACAGTCAAATATGTTGTAGGTTCGATGATGTTTTGGGGTTGTTTTGCTGCCTCTGGCACTGGGTGCCTTGCCTGTGTGCAAGGCATCATGTAGTCTGAGGATTCTCAAAGGATTTTGTGTCGCAATGTGGGGCCCAGCGTCAGAAAGCGGGGTTTGCATTAGAGACATTGGGTCTTCCAGCAGGACAACAACCCCAACACATACTTCAAAAAGCTCCAGAAATGGATGAAACAAAGTGCAGGAGAGTTCTGAAGTGGCCTGCAATGAGAACAGATCTAAATCCCATTGAACACCTGTGGAGAGATTAAAATTGCTGTTGGGAAATGGCGCCCTTCCAATTCCAGGTGAGAGGTGAAAGAAACTTTTTGATGGTTATAGGGAGAGGATGATTCAAATTTTTTCCCCCAAAAGGATGTGCAACCAAGCAATAACTTAAGGGTGCCAATAATTTTGTCTAGCCCATTTTAGCAGTTTTGTGTGATACGTCAAATTTGCCTTTTTTGCCTCCTGATTTTGTTTTATTCCAATACACACAAAGGGAATAAACGTGTGTAAAGCAAAACATGTGTTAATGCATTATTTTTTTTGAGAGAAATACTTGATTTTCTGGAAAAATATCAGGGGTACCAACTATTTTGTCCACGTGTGTATCATGAGAAATATTTAACTCTTGAATTGTAATGTAGCGATATACTGGTGTTTAAAGCCCTAGCTCAGCAATCATCAAAATAACCACCATTATCACACCAGCACAGATTCATGAAATCCTTTCCATTAAATTTTGAAATAAAATCCTCCTAGCATCATTTCCAGTATTTCTGCCTCATTTCCTGGATGCTCATTTTGAACCTGTTATTCCAATGACCTTTCTGATCAATAATATGTAAACTAGAAAGAACTAAGTGATGTTGAACTGAGTTGTTCTTCTGTTTTTTATGATTCCTTTAATTTTAAGTCTCCAGCTCTTGCCCCTGAACACCCCAGACCTTCACAGATCACCACCATGTTCCCTATCTGCCGCCTGACAAACATTTCATTTACACCAAATATGATGAAAATGTATTTTAGTCTGTCAATGAGACCTGCTCCTAGTCTTGAACACTTCAGTGTTTGTGTTGTTTAGCCCATAGTCAGCTCTTTTTCTCATTTACTCCACAAAGTGGAGTTCTGGCAGCAATTTGACCATTCAGTCCATTTGCTCTCTTTGCTTGCCTGTAGTAAGAGACAGTGGATATTTCTGTCCACATTCGTCTCAGCTTCCCCATCCCAAAGAGATTAAGGGGTAGAAAATGGATAGATCACAACCTTCAGATCATCCTCTGATTTGTTTTACACAACAAAACTAAGAGCTGATTGTCAGCCTTTGCAATCACTCTCCTGGCCCCAGACTGTTTCTGGTCACTGATGCCTCCTGTCAGCATTTCTATCTGAACATTATGTCACTTCGAAATTAAACATCTAACTTTCTTTGTATTTGGCAATTAGAGAACTCAAAATTTGAACATCTTCCCTATTGTTAAATGAGCATTTCCAGGCATTGCAAACGATACCAAAATTTTAGTTTTCAGTTTTGATACAGAAGTTTCAGATGAGGAACAGGCATTCACAGAATGATCTGGGATTAAAGCATACAGGGGGCAATGGCTTAGTAAAATACGATGCAGTCAGATGGGGCAAATCAAGTTCTGACATTAATAAATGTACTTCAAACACAAAGTGAATGTCAGTGCACTTAAGACAGCCCTGATACACTACATGAACAAAAGTATTGGGACACCAATGACCGTTGCATCAACAGGGACTGTGCCGACGTTGCATTCAAAACCATGGAATTTAATAGGGTGTTACCTCCATTCCAATTCATCCAAAAGGTGTTTGATGGTTGAGGTCAGTGCGGTCCAGTCAAGTTCTCCCACACCGAACTCATTCAACAATGTCTTTTTGTGTCCACAATGCTGGAAGCATGTAGTTGGTAACATCAAGAAGGTTTATGTACTGGGAGTAAAGGGCCCAGCCAAAACAGGTCTATGTACTGGGAGTAAAGGGCCCAGCCAAACACAACCTGAACAGGTGTGTCCCAATACTTTTGTCCATCTTGTGTATCGTTATCAAAAACTAATACTTGGCGCCTTTGTGTGGAAAATTCCCGAAAACAGTTACATTTGCCATAAATATTTACAAAGATTACTTCCAATTTGTTGTAAAAAACATGTAATTTTTTTTATCCGAGGCATTGGGTCACACCTCTAGCCCAACCTCTTTTTATAAAACATGTATAACGAAAAATGAGGGAGAGAGCATAGAAACAGCATTATGAAAGATTTCAGGAATCTTTCATGTCTTTGTTGACTGTGCTGAGGGGGGTGGGTTCTCCATAGCTGCTCACATCTGTCCAATCAGAGCGCCCCTCGTCGCTCTTCCACGTTGCAGAAGTTTTACCCTACTGAGTTCAGACTGATCTTGAGGGGACTTGGACAGGTCCTGATCTAGCCAGTTGGACGTCCCAGCAGGTCCAGTGGAGCGATGGCACCGAGCAGAGCCCCCTCTGAGGTCCCGGGCTGGGAGAAGTTAGCGCGTGTCCTGCTCTGCTCCGCAGGCTTGATCCTCTCTGTTTACGCGCTCCATGTTGAGCTCTCTCGGGAGAACGACCCTAAATACAGAGCTATGTGTGACCTGGCAGAGTCCGTGAGCTGCTCCAAAGTCTTCACCTCCAGGTAATCTTGCACTTTTACGCAATTGTGTTCAGCTATAGTGAGCAACCCAAACAATCACACAGCTGGATGCCACGTGTTACAGGCTGCTTTGGCCGATGGACCTATCAGTCATGGTGACAAGCCTGAGTTCCTAAATCTGCAAAATCGTGATTATACTGGTGCATATTACACATCCAGTGTATTTCAGTGTATCAAAGGGCCCATATAATCACTTTTCTCCAGAAAAGTAATTACATTGGTAGATATTGTAAAACCAAAGTGTCCAAATGTCAAAAATTCTGGGACACACTTAATAAATGAATAAAAGTGCCCCCTTACACCCAGTGCAGGCCAATCCTAATACTTTAGCATACACAAAGATTTTGTGTTTGATTTGCAAGAAATTGACTGGGCCAAACAGAGCCCTGACCTCCACCCCATCCAAAACCTTGGGGATGAACTGGAGCGAAGATTGTGAGCCAGGCCTTCTCACCCAACATCAGTGCCTGGTCTCATAAATTCTCTATAGAATGAACGGGCACAAATTCCCACAGAAACTCCAAAATCTTGTGAAAAGCCTTCCAAGACGACTAAAGCTGCAAAGGGGGCTGACTCTATTTTAAAGTCCATGTATTTGAATGCAGTTTCATTGAACCCCCTATTAGTGTAATGGCCAGGTGTCAATGGAAAGCTGTCTTAACATGTACTAGCCAGACAGGATATGTACGCAGATAGCTGTAATTCAATCTTTCCCAGTCAAAATAAACATTACAGATATCCAAAAACATGTTCTTTCTATCTACAATTAACATTACAGATATCTCAAGTGTCATTCTTCCTAGTGCAAATGACGACACTGTCCCCTATTCATGTCTATTGGGTTTTCATTTGTAGATATCCAAAACGAAGATATTCAATGAACATTACGGGGATCTGAAATACAATATTTACTAGGACAAACTCTCATTTCAGATATCTTCAATAAAGATTACTAGTCAGAATTCTCATTTCGGATATCAACAACTTAAAAAGGCTCCTCAGATGTATATAATGTAATTATGCCTAGTAACAACTGGGGCTCATTTTTGACTTTGTACAAGTGACACTTTGCAGGCCAGGCATGTCCTCTAGCCTGTGGTTTACTGATTGAGATTTTATGCAAGTGTCTGTGTTGGTCAGGTGGGGTCGTGGATTTGGAATCGTCCAGCTTGTTGCTGCAAAGGACAGCGTCTTTAACCAACCAAACAGTCTTCTGGGCATCGTCTTCTACAGCCTGCAGCTGGGCCTGGGTGAGTTTCATCTGTCTCTATGCACTACAAGGACTGGGCTTTTACTGATCCCAACTGTGGGCAACGTTGTTTGGAGTCCAAATCTTGCTTTTTTAAATCTGGTACTTCAGAGGTCTCCTGTCTCCCTACAGGTCAGGTGGTGTCCAGGACGGCTGCTCATGTCTTAGTGATGGCGTCCTGGGTCTCCGTGGCTGGATCCATATACTTGGCCGCTATTTTGGCTTTCATTCTGGGTGATTTCTGTGTGGTGTGTGTCTCAACATACATCATCAATTTTGCACTTCTCTACATCAACCTGAAGAGGAGGACAGGGCTGAGCGGAAAACTGGAGAAAGACAAGACTGGTTGAGGAGCATGGAGACAGTGAGGTCTTTTTCTGTGTGTAGACATATGTGTGTGTCACACATCACTGTAAGTCAGATTTCTATATATTTTTTTGAAGAAATAGAGGTCTGCAGAATTCACAGATTTTGTCTCATATCTGCTTATTCAGTCTGCAGAGACACCAAGTTGTAAGCAATGTATCAGCCTGCTCAGCCAATCAGAATTAAGTTCATTAACATTTTCTTTTGAAGAAACGGACAGTTTAATTCTACGGGATAAAGAGTGGATGGATAAGTTTCAGTTATTCCTAATTATGTTACATAAACTTACACACATGTGATAAGTGGACTTTGGAGAATGGAAAATGGAAGCTAGAACAAACAGGTGCACTGGACAAAATGTGTTGTGGAACATTAGGGTAATGTGCTAAGTTGTGAAGCAATGTTTACAGCTGGATTTGAGTTACTGTTCTCTGTAGGACCAGCTTAATTAGCTTGGCAGATGGCATTAGCTTAGCCGCATCCCTTGCTTTCATATCAGACTATTGACTGATACAAGTGTTATTAAACTGTTTCAATAAAAAAAAAACTTTCCAACAGCAATGACTCTGTGTCAGTAAATGCATGAGCTGCTGCCTCAACTGCAGATGTAACAAATGTTTTGCTGGTAAGCCTGCATAGTTACGAGGAGTCTAGATAACAGAGTTCCAACCACTCAGCATTCAGCACCACCTGTTCACCGATCACTGCCTGATCATCTGGAATAATCTGCACCTGTTTTTACACTGCTTCAGACTTTAGCTTCGTTGTGCTCAGGATCACGGTGTGACTGGACAGGTTCTGCGACTGGACTGAAAATAAGAGCATCCTTAGGAAACCTGGAGTACTCTTCCTAAAGACTACAGAAACATACACTCAAGTCAGGCCTTTGGAAATGAATGTATGAAGAAATTAGGTTTGGTTCAAGCCAAGTGCACAGTATTGTGTAAAATTAATGAAAATACTCAAGTGAATGTCCTGTTGGACACGCTTGGAACAGCAAAACCTTATTCTCAATCCATATTCACTGCAATGCGTGTCTGTGGACACTAGGGGGAGTCGTGGTTCATATGCAGAATAACCTTAGCTGCTGAAACACCGAGGGAAGTTTGGTCTACAGACGGCGTCAGGGAACTTGGGATATGCAGTGATGTTCTGTGTTGTATTCTGATGGACCCACTTATTTAAAACCAGCTCCCTGTTTGTAACATGTAATATGAATGGACAAAACGACGATGCAAAACAATGGGAATTATCTTATTTGTTCATACCATCACACACACTTCAGTGTACTTAGTGTATGTATACCCCAGGAGGAGTATGGGAATATGGAAGGAACAGAGAGTTAGAATAGCCCAGCAAAACTGTCCTTTCTCTCACTCTCGCACTTTCTCTCCTTTTACATTCTGTTGCTCTCTTGTTTAGAATTTAGCCTCTTGTTCTGCTGAACACACTCTGTGTTGGTGTAACATGTCCCTGAAGGACAGGTTTGTCCCGCAGCACAGGTCCTGAGAATGCTCCTTTTACAGGTACACAGATACACCCTTGAGGCCAAACACCAATGTAATCTTCCCGAAATATTTGCTCCTTCGGTTTTCCCGAAACAACAGTGCGCAGGCGTATGAAACTGTTACACAAAGAAATGTTTGAAACCTTAATCACTTGGTCCCTGTGGCATCGGTCAATGATTGATCAAGGGTAAGAATAGCTTAATGTTCCTGTAAGAGGGAAGATTTTTTTCACCTTCTCTCATAAACTACAGTACATAAATGATGGTGGGAAGGTGGGGAGTATGATTCATTTCTATTTCTACATGTTTCCATGAGGGGGACGAAAGAATTCAAGACATTTTCAGGCATCTGGACATGGGCTGGTCACCCAATACTCAGGTATAAGGAAAAAAATGTAAAAAGCTGAAGTTTCAGTAATCACGATGATGTTATGATGACTATGCCTGGATGCCTGTCTCAGGAAGCTGGACATCTTGCTCATACTTTTAATCTAGCCCTGGAATGTCGGTCTTACTTTTTGCTGGGCAATTTAGCACCATGGTAATTGACTAGGTGCCTAACCTGCCCCAGGGTAAGTCTAGGATCTTGGCTCATAAACAGATCTAGGATCATTTTAGGACCACTTTCTAACCCATCTTGGTCTTTTTCAGGTTGCTTTCTTCTGATAAAAAAGAGACTGCACGAAGCAGTAAGAGGGTGAGGATAAAACTAAGGAAGACACAAGCTGGGAATGCGATCGGTTGAGGGTAGAGGAATGGAGGAGACTAGACAGGATGGGGATTGATTTCGGATAAAGCTAAGAAAGAGACCAGGCAAAATGGGGATTTGTTTAGGGTTAGGGTTAGGGTTAGGCAGGATGGGGATTGGTTGAGAATATAGATAAGGTGGAGACTAGGCAAGATGGGGATTTGTTGAGGATACAGGTATAAAGAGGAGACTAGGCAGGATGGGGATTGGTGGAGAATAAAGCTAAGGAGGAGAGACTGGGCAAAATGGGTATTTATTGATTGTACAGGTATAAGGGGACTAAATGGGACAAGTACTGGTTGAAGGTGGGAAACAACCTGGGCTGTGGCTTTACAGCAATTCAAAGGGATTTATTATGCAAAACCTACAATTTCTATTGGGTCTCTACTGTTCTTATATACACTCCATGGTGAAAAAATGTGAGTCTATCTGTGAGTCTATTGAAACCTTTTGGTGTCAGGAATTATATGCTTTAAGAGCCATTTAGACGCCCCCCCCCCCTTCATTTTAACATATGTGGAACAGCCCCCTTACCTGTCAAGGCCCCACCCACTAGATCCCCCATTTGTGTTTGCTGGTTTTACGAGCACGCTTAAGATGCAGAGCACTATGGCCAGAGGTAAAGGCAAGTCACTCATGAAGTATTGTGTTCAACGTGCTCTGGGCTGACTTGGGTTTGAACATATAGGGCTGGATAGCACCTCTGTTTTACGTGTGTAAAATGCATCTTTAACATTGGATGGGTGGGGCGTGGGCAGCAACAGTTTATTTTCATAATAGTGACGCAGCTCATTTTGAAAGAGCCTGGAACTGTCAAGAATAAAACTTTCTTTACGTGAGAGTGATTTTGTGCAAAATCTTTATAAACATGTTTTGTATGGCCCATTGACCTATATGAACAAAAGGCGGTGCAAACAGACCTGGGACAGCAAGAAGGAATAGAGATTAAGAGGAATTTGATAAGCCAAACAAACAGAAGGCTTTAGGTAGAGGTTTCGATCCAAGAGTACTGAATGGTTTCAGTGTTTTCAAAACTGTTTCCTTGTACACCTTTTCATGGCTTCAATATGAGATGATAAATCTTAAATAAACAATAAACCTGATACATGTCTACACAGCATTAAAGAAGTAGGCCAATTTGTTGAATTGATTTAAACACAGGTAAGTGGTCATTTTAAGCTTCATTAAAAGGATTTTACAAAATGTGCATATTAATATATGAAAAATAAATTCACATCAAATAAAAGTATTATCAATTTAAATAAGTATTTGCAAATTCAGTGCCCATTTTCTTATCATATTTTTTCTTCTACTAAGAGCTTTTATGGACCAAATAGTGCTGTAGACAAGACCACCTAAACTGAGACCAAGATATTGCAGAGACAGGAGAATATCAAGACCAAGGCCAAGACCAAGACTCTCTTAGGTGAGACTAAGTCCAAGGCTGGTCGAGACCAAGACCGAAAACAGACTAGGGCTAGAATCACCATCACGTTTCTGTAGAAAAAATAGACACTGCCATAAAATGTGAGTACTCGTTAAATCAAATTCACGTTATCTTTTCAAATATATTGTCAAGATGGTTCGACAAAATGGCTCAATGTTTCTTTTTCTGAGATGTTTTGCAAATGTACTCTTTGTGTTCTATAAACCAAAGTAACTACTGCTGAATTCATGGACATCTGACCGGTTGCAGTTTTATTGATGTACATAATGAATATCAGAGTTGGGCAAGTTACTTCAAAACTGTAATTAAATATTTATTTATATTTACTGTCATTTCAAAGTAATTAGTTACATTAGAATATTACTGTATTTACACTACTATTGCATTACTTTGAAGTTACTCTCACCAAAATAACTGGAAATATGGGGTTAGCAATGTAAATGTAGCTTATGACTCAATGAGCTCATTGCACAGCCAGTTGAAGGTGATGAGGTATCTGACTGAGAAGCTTATGGTTAAAAACAGAATTATCCAACATTAGATCAGTTGCAGGTTCAGACTTCGGCGTCATCACTATTCAATCAGAGGGGGACGTGTTGCCCTTACATTTCATAATTCTGACTCCCTTGGGCTCACCCCTCTCTCTGCTCTGTCTGACTACAAGAAGTGAAAAATGTTTGTCCTCTGGTGATCTCACAGTGATTTTGGCGAATTTGACCTGCAGTAAAGTTTAGAGTTTGGTGTTCTGTTCGTTTAAACTTTAAAGTGTAGGGATGGGATGAGAGTAGTGTAGAGGCGGGGTCCACGTGTGACTGTGCGTGTGTGTGTGTGTGGCTGAGGGAGGGAGAGAGTGAAAGAGAAGCGAGAGTAGTTTTACTTCAGTGTGGTTACAGCCAACAGTAACCTGTTCTGTAATAATAAACAGTAGTTTACAGCAGACCTGTATCATTTCTTTCTAGCGATGCTACGATATGAAGAAAGTAAGCATGCGCGGTTTTCTCTTTTTCCGTCCCACCGAGACCGCTATATCTGAGACCAAGACAAGACCGAGACCAAACAGAGTCGAGACCAAGGCAAGACAGAGACCACAAAAAATTGGCACTAGTACCAACAATAAACAGATAGTTTTGAAGCCCCTTCTTTATCCCCCAGAATTAAAAGCACCATTTTTACTGCATCTTCAAGACTAAACTTGACTCCATATGGATGCCCTTTTTCAAAAAGTTGCAAGGTCTCAAATACCACAAGAGGGAGTGGGGCTGAGTACTGTGCTGTTGTTTCGGGTCGCTGTGAATAATAAGTTTAACACTAGTTTTAAACAAATTTTTCATAAAATGATCCTTTAAATGTGACCTGTTTAGGCTTCTAAAGAGCACCAGTCATTAGTCATTTTAAAATATCACCATTTTATTACCATCAAGAGTGTTACTGATGGTCACAGCAGTGTATTGTTCATGTGTCATAATTCAATTAGTCGACTCTTTTAGCAAAATTTTGGTAAGAGCTTATCTGATCTTTAATCAGATTGTTTTTTATTTGATGTCACAGGAACTGATTCTAGATCAGTGGTCCTACTTACTGCGGATTCAACTGGTAGGTTTTGTGTCTCTTCAGCCTTAGGTAATGAAGGCTGCATCTTCTGATTAATTAAAAATATATTTTACAGATGTTTTTGTTAAGCAGTACAGATAAACAGAAATAGAAAATCAAGGGTTGTTATGCTGTTCATTTTCTCTACATTTATAAAAAAAGGCCTCCTGCATAAAGAGCCATTTCTTTCTTTTCTTTTTCTAATTCCTATTTCTCTATTCCTTTTCGTTTACTCATCTCTCCATTTCCTTCATCTGCCCATTTCCTTCTTTCCTTTTCATTTGTCTTTTTCTCTTTATGTTTTACCAGCCCATTTAACCTATTCTTTTCCTGATATATTGTCCCTGCTGTGTGTGTGTGCCAGAAGACTTGAGAGTTAATAGATATGGACCATGTTTAACTACACATACCCAGCTTAAATATGAACCTTGCGACAACAAATGAACAAGGAAGTCCATCTGAAGTGCCACTAAGCAGCCGCACGCTTTAGGACAGAGGTGTGAGAGGGCTGTCTCCATGGGGCAGTGTTCAGGTACACAGGCTGTTCCGTTTATAAGGTGCTGCCTTTGGCTTCCCTATTCATTCAGGCCATGACATCTATAATGTACTGGGTCTATGTGTTGACACTGGCTAATCTTCTGTCCCAGGGTGAGTTTAAATCTATAGCTCTGTATTATCAGAATGGAGTTCATTATATGCATAATGTAACATATATTAATATTATTAATATATTAATATCTGTTATATTAATATCTGTAAAGTATTATTTAACCTATAAATAATGTGTGGAGAAATGTTTATATTATATAGGTGTTTTATCAAAACATATAATAAATTATATTATATGTTTTGACTATTGTGTTGAGAATTAAGTTGCTGGAAACTCATGGTGAATACTGATGAACTGCTTGGTGGAAGAGTTGCTTAATGTTTGTAATAATAATAATAATAATAATAATATTATTATTATTATTATTATTATTATTATTATTAAGAAGAAGAAGAAGAAGAACAATGCTAATTATTATTATTTATAATATTAAAGTTATTATTATTATTATAACACAACAACGAAACAACAACAACAACAGTAATTGTTACAATTAACAGTTTACATTTTATTCCTGGTTTAAATGACTATTATTACTTTTTTAAAGTTATATATATTGAGAGCTGTAAACATGAACAAAGTTTCTCCATTTTTCAGACAACACCAGGACTGCTATTCACAAGCAGTCAATTAGATCATCATTCCGGCTCCTGAGCTCATTTGTTAAAACAGACTCTGTTGAGTAATAAGGTTGTTCACCTACATTTAAATTTAGTTCATTTTTACAGCTCAAATTAAATCATGCTTTGTCATAAACCACAAGTTTGCTCCACCTTAATGAAGAGACGGATGCGGTTTTTGGAGGTCCAGAGAAGTTTGAGAATGCATTTACAGGAAAAAATTTAGGTGGTGCCTGACTCCCAGTGTTGTGGACAATAGCCTCTTGCCTTCCATTCTAAAGAACTGGAATTTGTACCCCAAGCATGTTTTAGCTTTAATGGCAGTAGAACTATAAATCGGTCTTGGATCTTTGCTAAACTTTGATTAATTTGTAAATTGGTCACACTAATCGAATATGGAAAGCACACCTGGGACTCTCAAAGGGAACAATAGGCAACAGTGCCCTCCCAAATTTTAAGCATAATTACTGAGCGACAGTAAGCTTATTCTGTTTAAAGCCTCAAACTGATCTCTGGAGTATTTCTGCAGTTTATTTCCTTATTAATGAATGTTTTTTGGCTCGCTGTGTTTTAAATGAAAAGAACACTATGAGGTTAAAGTGCAACCTAATAGGAAACAGGACACTGACTCATTTCCATGAGTTTGGTGCTGGTTCACCAGCCTCAGGACCCCAACGGTCTTATAATAGTTTGCATAAAGTAACAGTTCAGGGCCAAAGTCTCAGAAAGATTAACTTGTGAGATTACTAATGGAATTCAGACAATGTGAAGGATTAAAATAACTTTTTACATTTTTCCTTGGTGTTAGCTGCTATGGCCTAAAAATCCACTAAAGGAACTTCTTCTAGGTCAACAGGTTCAATGTAGTCAACATGCATTGCACCTCTAAATTAGCTAGGAGGACCCCAATAGATTTGCAGTCAAGTACTAAATATGAGAGTGTTATTTAGGGTTGTGTTTATTGTGGTCCAAGGTAAATGGTTTGCTGGCATAGCAGGGCTAGGTGGGTCAGTTTGGGGATTGGAGAGTGTCAGATGAAGTTAGTGAGCATGTTTAATGTTCAATACTAGGGATGAGCGAGTACAGCATTATCTGTATCTGTATCTGTATCTGTTAACCAGATGAATAATCTGTATCTGTATCTGTACTCGGACTGGGCGGGGCATATCCCGGAAGTGGGCGGAGTTTAACCCGGAAGTGGGTCTGGGTTGTCTTGAAATGTGCGGGGCTTTAACCTTTATGTTATTTTAAGCATGCAATTGATACGTAT
>JBBKCR010010313.1:0-12678 GCA_037577295.1 Ladigesia roloffi | reverse complement strand
GACATGAAACGATCGGTTTTTGTGAGAAACTGAACAGTATTTATATCATTTTTTACCTCTGAAAGACGACCGTCTTTTTAATATCCTAACTGTTCACTTTTAAATTTCTCAATGTCTCGTTTTAAACCTCAGGGCCCTTAGAATTCTAGAAATGAATTGTGGAATTACTTTGAGCCTGTTAATGGTATAAAAATAGCAAATAATCTGCACTTGCTACTTGACACCCTTGCTCTACCATTATCAATTTATTAGAACCGTGAGGTTAGCATCGGCTAAAAGTGAGGTTTTGGAATGAAGGTGGGCTACTTGACAAAAGTTCATACTCGCTATCATGTTTCAATACACCCCAGCTCCATTTCACACCAAACTTCTTCTTTAAACTCTCAGTTTTCAATTCAGGAATGAAGGAGAGTGATTTACAACTGAAGGGAGAAGGCATTTTTTAACCAGATTCTAAGAAACCAAAGGGCCTGTATTAGGACATTGTGCACAATATACAACTGTACTGTAACACTCCCTTTAACAATCTTCCAGTGTGATGATAGTAATGCATGAGAAGACATGTAAGCTAGCAAAACAATCTCAAAAATAAAAATCTTTGTGAGAACTGTTTGCATGCTTTTGAAAAAGCAGAGGCAAGTGTGGTGACACTACACATAAATATGGTGACACTACACATACATCTTAAACCAGAGAAAATCAGGCTGGAGTTTCCACATTCATATTTGCACACTTATTTTGCTCTTATTCTCGCTTTTTAAGTTTTCAGTGAGTACATTTCTGAAACTAAAGGTTAAAAAGGTTAAACAAATCTCACATTTCAGATATTTGATCTGAAAATAAGATAACGATAACAGCTTAGCATGTGAAGGTGCTATGGCTACTGTGGCTGAATATTATTGTGCTATTAATAATGTAATTAGCTTTGTTTTTGTTTTTGGTATAACTGCAGTGTCGGAGCATTTCATAACTGAAGTCGCTTTGTGAGTGTAAGACTGCGGGAAGAGTTCTGTTTACTGAGAAGAAAAGTGTTGCCTTGTGATTCTACAGAAGGTTCTGAAGCCAGACAACATATGGAGCTCAGAAGTAAACACACTAAAGGAAAGGAGACAAGAGAGATTATCTCAGTGCACTTTAGAGCTGCAGACGACGCATTTACTTTAACTTACTTTTGTTTAAACAATTGTTTAAGCTTAAACTCAACATACTTTAATTGTAGTTTCACACTGTTTACAGCAGTTTTTTAATAATCGATGTTTTTAATGAGGTCGGTCACAATTATCATAAAATCACCTGAAATCAATTTATTTATGGTTGTTAGCTATCAAAACAATATGTTTATGTTGCAGAACACAAATATTAATCAATGTCTCATCAGTTGTTTTGAGGCAGATGTAAAGTAATTGAAATTCAGAAATCTTGGTCAGCAGTGAGTACCGGGAATGCTTGTTTATTTAATGTTTACTAAATGTTTCTTTTGTTTACTAAGAATTGACAGCTATGCTATGTCTAGTCCTAGTATGCTATTGTTCTTACCAAATAATTGTTAGTATTTATTGACAATCATAAAAAATAATGACCTTTAAATGGTTCTTGGTTTGGAAAAACATTGAATTTGCATAGAAAGTATAGGTACTTTATTCTCATTCTCTATAATAGATCTTCAAAGAACCTTCCACGGAAGATTTTTATAAAGACCAAAACTGGTTCTTTTATTGCATCAAACCAAAGAATTTAAACTTTTAAAGGAATAAGAATAATGTTAAAGGAATAAAGATGCGGGATGCATGCTGACAGCAGCTGTTGTGTGAAAGACCTGTGGAAATGAACAGCTTTCCTCTTCAATAACAGAGAAGCTGTGCCTAAAAAAGGAGGTGTGAAATAAAGGCTCTGTATGTGCGTCTTCTCTGACCACTGACAAATGCCTGGATTTGGTGCATCAAGTCTGAACAAGATTGTACTAGCCACACACACACACACACACACACACACACACACACACCATAAACCCCTCCTCTCCACGTTTTTCCATTCTTCCCTCTTCCCTGCCTGCTGGTCACAAGGACAGAGCAAAACAAATAGATGTGTATGCTCATCTCAAAGCAGACAGACTCCCAGCATAATAAAAAAAGGGGGCTTTATGAAATCTCGCAGCCATCATAGAGTCTGTATCTGTGTGATCTGCCCCCGAGTCACCTTGCACAACGAGCAAACACGCAGACAAGCATCCATACTGATTTAGCACACGATGGTAAAAGGCACTTTTTATTCACATAAATGCTCGTGCAATTCCGACTGCCTGCCAGGAGGAGATAGTAAAACCAAAAAAAAAAGGGGGGGTGGGGGGACGACAGAGAGAAAGAGAGAGAGGAAGAGAGAGAGAAATTAAAATAGAGACCAAGATAAAGAGATAGAAAGAAAGAAAGAAAGAAAGAAAGAAAAAAAGAAAGAAAGAAAGAAAGAAAGAAAGAAAGAAAGAAAGAAAGAGAGAGAGTAGGGCAAAGAGATAGAGAGAGAAAAATAGAAAGAGAAAGATAGAGACACTGAGAAAAAAAGAAGTAGAGAGTGAGAGAGAGAGATAGGGAGAAAGAGACAGAGTGTGAGATAGAGACAGAGAGGGATCCTCAGAGAGATAGAGAGAGATATACTCAGAGAGAGAGGAAGAGAGTGAGCTACTGAGAGGGAGATAGAGAGAGATACTGAGAGAGAGAGGAAAGAGAGAGAGAGGGAGAGAGAGAGATACTGAGAGAGAGAGGAAAGAGAGAGAGAGATACTGAGAGAGAGAGAGGAAGAGAGAGAGAATGAGAGAGACAGAGAGTTGCTGTAGTAAAGTGACCCAGGTCAGGAGATAAAAACAGCCGTGTGTAGATTTGCACTCATTCCTCTTCCATTACCCCATACAGCTCATCCTATTAAACACGGCTCTGCGGCAGGACACCCAGATTTAACCAACAGGGAGCGATCCCGGGTCATAGAACGCTTCTGTGGATCCAAATAGAGAGCTTAAGTCACACCTCCCCGGCTTAAATCACCACTAAAGCATGGAACGCGGCGATCTCGAGGAGTCAATCCCCGGCTGAGCCCCCGCTCTGTCCCCCGAAAGCCACCAAAATCACACAGGCTTAATTTCCGCATTATAAAAGACAGAGCCTCTCTGCCCCAAGTTTCTGGAGCGAGCTCTTAAGTGTTTCTGCTGCTAACTCTCTCTTTAATTCCCTCCCTCTGTCTCAGGCCCCCTTTCGAATCAAGAGTGATGAAATTGGAAGTATTTCAATGTCAGCGTTCGCTCGACTTGCCGAACACACACAGCTGTAGCTGAGGAATTACAATTACACGCGCATGTGTGTTTCTGTCCGTCCAGCGCGGAAGGCCAGGTCCTGAATTTCAATCGAGCCGGTGCCGAGTGGCCTTGGGGAAGTGTACGCCACAATCAAATATGAAAAAGTGTTTATTTGCTACAGCGGTCATCTTCGCTACTGGAAATAGAGCCCGACAAATTAATTCCAGCCGCATCGGGCTTACACAACGAATGTAAACAGATCAGTCAGAGTTCAGCTCGCGGGCCGCGATCCCCGGCAGCCGCGCAATGCATGCATCTCCGCCTTCCCGCTCTTAGGAATGCAATCAGCAAGAGCGGTGGAGGCATGGCCGTATTCCGCGGTGCACTTGCGTAGGATCGTTATGTTCTAGGCGTCTGTCACGCGGGACAAGGCAACACCTCTTTATTTGCAACCAACTTGTTCACGCCAAAACCTCTGACACGGTTTCAAGCCGAGATGGGCTAAGATTGATTAAAATTCCAGTCGTTCAAATTCCGCTTCCATGCAGCGATACTGGATCAGGCGAGATGCCGGAAAGGGGGAGGGGGTGGTTATTTCAAAGCATTATTTTCAACAAAACTCTCCACTCAGGCGCACCGGAGTCACATGGACTCTTTCAAGAATGGTTCGGCGGAGAAGCCGCCCCGCCCGAGAGCGAAGCCCTGCTTGGTGCCTCCCGCTTCCCTTGTCAAGCCGGAACAAAGCGAGGTGAGGAGCGCCAGTTAATTGAGTTAATCTCGTTTTTCTGAAGCGTCCCCGAAGCGATCCAAACACCATCCGCGGGTGCAGCGAAAAATCTCGTCCCGCAGCAGCGCCTTGCTTGCGGCCTTTGATGGACCACGACTGCTTTTCAGCTCATGCGGGGCAGCGGCATCTCTTTTAGAGCCACCGCCATTAAGTGGATCACCCAGGTCTTCTCTACGCCGTGGTCTCACTACTAATTAGTGTCTCTGGCTTGGCCAAAAAAAAAAAAAAACACCAGTCTGTTTTTTTCTTTAAAGCTCTCCCCCTCCATCTCTCTCATTCGCAGTCAGAGGAACCCCTTAATGATGAGTCTCAGACGAGCGTTTGACATCCCCCCGCCAGCTCCCCAGATCCCGCTTCAAGGCCTGAGGAACTCCATTAAGAAGGCGACCTGCGAAGCGTGGCTGCAGGCTTCCCGCGCCCGCGGCCCCAAACTGTCCCCCAGTTCGCCACCGGCGCACATTAGAGGCGACAGATCGCATGGCGCTCAGACCAACCGCAGGCCTGGCGCCACGGTTTTGTTTGAGAAACGGACCGCCGTTTGGAAAAGGAGCAGTTTAATACTGTTCAGATCAGACATTTCGGCTCAGGAGGTGGCGTCTGGTTTATGTGGACTCCACAATATCATCACTCTTACCACTACCAGTCAACTTGTGACTAGTTTTTCAGTTTCTCAGGTTTCATCTATTAGAGCTGCTAGTATCGAACTGAACAGCTTTGCCTCAGTTTTTAAGAACTGCTTACAATATTTCTCTTCATTTCCAAATAAACATATTGTACTATTGTTCATCATTTTAAAGGAAATGACAAAACATCAGAATAAGAGAATACAGAGCCTGAGTAATTCAAATTAAACAAATCTCTTATTAAACTAAACAGCAATAATGAGCTCTGAGGAACTTCTAGTAGAGTTTCAGCATCCAGCTGGTCTCACTGTGAGAGGAGAGTGTGGATTACAGCAGTGTTTTATACTTTTCCTCAGTAAATAAGATGTGATTCAGGTGATCACAGTCCCTCATAAAGCAGAATGAGGAGTTTAACTCACACTGGACTGGAATGGATTTACTCTCGTAGAGATTAATTGCTGCATTTTTATTTCCAGGGCTGAACGTGTCGACGTCGTTAGTTGAGGAAAACAAAATTTCCTAATGAATGATAGGCTGGTAAACACAAGTCAAGCTCCTGAGTCAATGACGAGACCAAGAAGTTCCCAGTCAGCCGTGCCCCTGAGGCCCCACAGCTGGAGCTACAATTAGCATGTTGGAGGCGTGTTCGCCACCTGCAGTGTTCCGCACGTGTTAATTGTCTCACGTGAGCTTCTGTGACACTTTTGGAGCACTGAACCTTACCATCTGACTTTTCTGCCCAAACCCCCTCCCACGCTTGCCACGCGGAGCTTTCGTTTTCTGTTAATTAAATAACCGTGTCTTTTCTAGAGGAGGAAACAGGAATAGTAAAGGAACAAGACAAGAATAGAGACTAAAATAAAACTTATAATGAAGTGCTGTTGATAAAAGATAAGTGTTTACTTGTACAGCATACGATTCAGACACCGTCCTCTTCGCCGTCAGCGCCCACCACCCACTCGGCTTGCTTATGAAAAGCCTGAGGACATTTCATATAAAACTGTGCGGGGGGAATAAATCCAGTGCCAAAAACATGACTTGTGTATCAAAACCTGAAGATTGCGGTATAAAAAAAATAAAATAAAAGACCTCCAGGAAACTCGAAAGACATAAAGAACAAACAGCAGAAAGGAAATCATCAGTTGTTTAAAAGGCTGGATCCATTTTAGACGCGAGAGGGTTTCGCTAACACTGTTAGCTGGAAGGATACAGTTAAATTCAAAAGGACAAGCAGTCCATGTCAAAAATGTAATTAATTTGTAAGCGGACTGACTCCAAATCTACATTATAAAAATCTAATTTTTGATGTATAATTACTCACTTCAATTCAATCCCTGCAGTGTGTTATATACCGCAGCTTCAGAACTGAATAAATAAAAAAATAAAACTAGACGTAGACCTCTGATCAACGGACCTTTACAGTTCTTACTTCTGGCATAAAGGACAGCTGGGATGTGAAGACAGGTATAAAAGGTATAAAAGCTTGGACACTTTGAAACAGGTAATTATTTTGAACAGCATTCGAAAGGCTGAAATATTTAGACGCCTAAAATAGCTGAATAAACGAGTAGCCGAATAAAGAAAGCAGAGATTCCATATAAACCCATCAAAACAAAAACAGCTTCTCTTTTAGATAAGCAAACCTGGAGATGATTCAGTGCGATGAGACGTTGTCAAGGTCAGGTTTAAAACTGAAAAATATCTTTTTTCTCTAACACGCTTTACTCATGAATGTTCTAGGCTAACAGAAAACACTGCGCTACCTCAGGTCTTCACGTTCAGTGCCGGTTCTAGACCAAAATTACCAGGGGGGCCGAGGGGGGGCCAGTGTGTTTTTAGGGGTGTTTTTAGTGTCACTTAGCTTTAGATCCGTTCTTCGAGCAAGCGCATGTCCCAATAAGACATTTAGATTTAAATATTTTGTTGTCCAGTGCAGGGCGGCCATAAGGGGGGCCAAGAGCAATTGTAGGCATTTGTGCCCTGGTCCCCCCGGTCTCCGAGTAGAACCACCTATGTTCATCTTACTAAACATTTTTCACAGTGCGCCCCAAGTAACAGCCAAATTAACTTTAGCAAGAC
Organism: Ladigesia roloffi; assembly: GCA_037577295.1. NCBI lineage: Eukaryota > Metazoa > Chordata > Actinopteri > Characiformes > Alestidae > Ladigesia > Ladigesia roloffi. The sequence goes on along the minus strand of JBBKCR010010313.1, from coordinate 5,909 downwards.
AGTAATACAATATAAATTAACTGACTGATCATATTGTGTCGAGTTGTAGAACTCCAATGAAAATGCAAGTAAGGTTTGTTTCACTCTTTGATTTATCCAGTAAATGGATGAATTAATGCATATTTTCCTTGCATAGAATATATCTGAAGTAACGTTAACTCTCACTCTGTACAGCCCTGATTCTACATAATATTTTACATTATTTTCAGTAGATGTTTCAAAAACAATAACCAACAAACAATTTTTTAAATCTGATCCAAAGATTAGGACAAAACACACCCGGTACAGCAAAGGAACAGAAGGATGCACTGCATTTTTCAAAAAAGGCTAGTTTCCAAATGTTCTATGCTAATGCATGAAAATATGCAAACTTGTATTCATTTACAACACATATATTTATTTATGTGACAGCTGCTTGGCCTAGTGGTTAGGGTGTTAGTCCTGTAATCAGAAGGTTATGGGTTCGAATCCCAACTGATATTATTACCTCTGAGGTACCCTTGGGTGTGGTTCCATCCCAACACACTGCTCCATGGCGCCCCTCGCTGGTGGCAGCCTCCTGCTTTATTTCTTAGGCTTGATTTCGTGCCTAACCAGCTGAAGACAGTCTTCTACTTCAGAAAACCCGGTTCTCCCTTTAGGCTCACTTTTCCTGAAAATGTAAGAATGTGCTTGACATGTAATCTTCTGGAAAACGAGGCCATTCAAGTTGTAGCCACATCTGAACCATGAATATTTCTCAATGGAAAATCATACAGTACTCAATAAAGTGTCAGTAACAGAGGTAGAGCAGCAGGTCTCCACAGCAGTAGTGACGTCTCATTTAGCTTCAAACTCAACACTGAAAAATAAATTACATTCATCTACCGTGATGGAAGTGTGACCGCCAGGTTATCAGCGGAATATGAACTCGACTCTCCATTAAGAGGTAAAACTGTAAATCTCACTAAACACAAAACCTTAAAGAAATACACATTGATCTTGTTTCTGTATCATTGCTGCTGTCATGGGTGTCGTCACCATTCAACCAGAGGGGGTCGTGACACACTCACATTTCATAATTATTCATTTGGACCCCCCACATTTAACATAAAGATTTAGTTCACTAGTGCTTTTCAATCTTGAATCTTTTGCGAAAGAATCTACTCCACTAATTCGATAGAAGTACACAAACACTGCTGGAAATCCGAGCAGCCTGTCTCTGCACCGGTACGCGTTGAGTTGGACACGGAGCATCCAAACCCCGCCCCCATGTCCAAACCCCGCCCCGCCCTGTCCCCCTCACATTATCAATGCTTCTATCTAGACAAACAGAAATCCAGACAGAATCTCTCGGATGCTTTTATGGGTCATTATACAGAACTTTGCCACACTCAGTATCAAACCCATACATTTTTATATTCTACTTTGTTATTTTAAACCATGAACTTTAAACAGAAATATCTCCAAAGCAAACGAGACTAGGTTTCAGGGGTTCATGTCCCTGTATTTGTGTCATAATCAAACAAATACAAGTGTACTGCCTCAATTATCACCATATTATGTTTTTTTTTTCATTCAGAGCAAAATAAGTTATATGTGTAAAGATGGCAAAGCTCTTCGTAAAGTGGTGAAAAAGCATATGCTGTTGAAAGTGGCCCGTTTAAAAAACAAAGAAAGACGTATTTAAAATCCTTACTGGCTAGTTTTGAGCAGAACGGAGAGAAAAACCCTCCACAGATGTGCAGGCTGGCTGATAACAACACTCTCTTTTTTTTTTTATGTTTTATTTCCTGCAAAGAAAGGCCGAGTTCCCTCAGCCAGACATTTTCATGCAGTTCCCATAGAAACAGGAGAACAGAGTTGAAAGGGTTGCTATCAAATGTACTATTTTTAATGGCATCTAATTTGATATAATTGACTCAGCAAGATGGGGTCAGGGCAGGGAGCGGGGTAAGAATAGGACTAAGAACATTATTTACTCCAGTCCAGCACTGGACTAATCTCACAGCATCCAAAAGGAACAAGAGGAACAATAATTGATTTACTTACTAATTGTGGCAAAATACATATTTTACATAATATATCAGATGCATTACAAAGACAGCATGATTGGTAATCGGTGGTATAGAATTGTATTTAGTGTACAACATCGTGGAACTGTAATTAATGATGTTTATTTTTTTACTGTCAATCACCTGTCAGGTTTGTTTGTTTGGCACTACGGCTTCCTTTGTGGCTGCCGCGACTTGTCAGATGTCAACATTGCATATTGTGACATTTTAAATCAGCTCTAGCAGACACAAAATGTATAAACAACAACTGATGTGAAGAATCACAAAAATAGAACATGATTGTTCAAAAATGTGTGAAAAGAGAAAACATGAAACACACAAGAAAAACATAAAACAAAGTTTAAGTAAATCCATTGAAAATACGAAGGACAGATACACTTCCCCTTTATACAGAAATGTGGGGTATAAATGCTATAGATATATATATATATATATTTACACATGCTGTAAAGTGTTTAATTGCAAATCTGGAAAAAAAATTAATTGCAATTAGTTTTTTTCCAAGCTGTGAGATAAAAAAAGGCGTAACAACTTCAAACCTGAGAAAATCTCTGTCTTAAGGCAAAAACAGCTTTAAATAACTACCACACCAGACCCAATGTTGGTGCTGGAGGTAGGACTCAAACCCTGGACCACACTGTCCAGGAGCAAATATTATACAGATGCTATAATGGATCCGGTCTGGACTCGCTTGCTTTTCTTTAACCAACTAGTTACATTGTGAACACCCTTCAGGGGCAAATAACTTTGGTTTTATATTTTATTTGATTTCTTTATTGTTTAAGCTGAGCTTTACAAGAAACCTTTTAATTGAAACTGTGGGCACACTGCTGTTAAAAAGCTTGTTTGTTTGAAAACCAAAAGTTATGGCAGTTTGTTCAGCATATATATATTGTTTATTACTAAATTATGTATAATGTTTATTACTAAAGTAAAACAGAAGAGATTCTACATGCCAGTTATTCTATTCTATTACACTACATATACACTGATTCACACAAATCTAGAAACTACTGACAGGTGAAGCATAAAGCTGAAGAATAAATCTGATGATCTCATTACTGTGGTGCCTGTCACCGGGCGAGATAAATTAAGCAGTGACCGAACAGTCAGAAATTGAAGCTGATGGGTTGAAAACAGGAGAAATTGGTGACTGTAAGTGACTTTGAGAAGCACCAGAAAGTAACAGCTAGGAGACTGGGTCCCATTCTTTAAAACGTGGGGGCTCTCCCAGTACACACTGGTCAGAACCTACCAAAAGTGCTCCAAGGAAGGACAACCGGTGAACCGGCGACAGGGTCCTGGGCCCCATACGGGGAGTGAAGCCTGACCTGTGTGGTCTGATCCCACACAAGAGATACTGCAGCACACAATCCTGAAAAAGTTAATGCTGGTTTTGAGGGAAAGTCATTACAGGGGCTGTGTAGCCACAGGCCAGTCAGAGTGGCAAAACATTAGAACTGGGCCATGGAACAACGGTCCAAAGCATCAGAACTACACCATGGAGCAATTGTCCAAATAACAGAACTGGACCATGGAGCAATGGAAGGAGGTGGTCGAACCTAATTAATCATATTTTTTTTGCATAAAGTGAATAACCGTGGCATCAATTGTCAAATCTGAGCAAGATGACTCTGCAGAGGCAGTATGATTCTTTGGGTGATGTTCTGCTGGGAAACCCTGCCTCTCATGAAGATGTTCTTCTAATTTAAACCAAGCTCAACCCTTCATAGCAACGGTGTTCTCTAATCGCAATGGCCTCTTTCTGCATCCAGCCACACTGGACTTTAGGAATCCTTATGTCAGAAACCTTCAGGGTTCTCATGATGTAACTGGATTTCCTAATGGTTAGTGTGTTAGCCCTGCAATCAGATGATTGGGGTTCAAATCCCAATTGCTAGTGTCACCGCTGAGGTACCCTTGAGCAAGGTTCCGTCCCCTGCTCCCTGTGCGACTTACTGGTGGCAGCCCCCTGCTTCACTTAGTGAATAAGTTAAATGCAGAGAAAACATTTCATTGTATGCTGTACTTGTATGACTAGGCATTTGTATTTTCTGTGGTGGGTCTGAGCTGTTTCGGGGACCTATACTAGGGACGTCACGATTGTAGATTTTGATGGCAGGAATATCATCTGGGAAATAATCACTTTCACCATTATCATGATTATTTTGCATGTATTAATTTCACTCAACGTAGGTAGACCATCACATTCTTTAGAAGTTGTTTCCTTCTATTTACCACTATCTTAAAAAAACATCATTTTGAATATGTACCTCTGTATTGTTGAGGTATCCAAAAAACTCCCATAAGGCGACTTCAATCACTTCATTGGTGGAAATAAAGCGTGTTACATTTTTTTCTTCTGCCATTGTTTAGTACCGTCGAATGAGGCATCACTGTCAGAATGTAATGTCCAGGCGAGTCCTGATAGCCCTGTCGGAATCAATGCTTTTAACAGCTCCAACAGAAACACGGTATTGAGGAGCCTTTACGATTAATTAATCACACCATTTTAAATCGTGGTTAATTGTGAAACCGGTTAATCTTGACATTTCTAACCCATGCACTTTTAGACTGCTGGTTTTAATGTTATGGCTAATCAATGCAACCATTTCACTGGAATTTAGGACTGCTGATATCCGCAACGGAACATTTTAATGATTATTATTTCCTGTATGCTGCACTTTGATGAAAAGAAAACAACTGAAAAATTCAGACTGCATGACTTTGCATCAACATGTCTGCAGGTCTTTTTTTTCCAACTGAAACCGAACTCCGAAAAATAATACAGAAGGTCATCCCGGGTTCACGTGTAGTCTCTTAGTATTTATGAGAGGAGGGTTCTTTCCTCAGACGGAGAGAGAATACCAGTGGGTACCATCTTCGAATCTAACATGCCGAGACCTGTCTACATTGCCTGCCCTCAGAACTGCCTCGGCTGTTGACGGTGCCTAAAAACTGCATTATCTATGTTTCAGACGGTTCAGACAAACTGGAAAACATTGAAAAAGCTGGTTCCAATCTCTATTTCATCATGGGCCCAGACAGACAGATCCTCGGTGATAAGCCGCACTGTCCATCACTCATAAAGTGCCTTGATGACATGCACTCACCAACAGGGAGAAAACTCACAGCGGCGTAAAAGCTGTTCAGCCATAAAGCACACAAGGCCTTGGTAAATAAGAGGACTTGTAAGAGCCCAGAGCGGGGGGGTTGGAGAGGGTGGGGGGGCAGTGTTACGGCCGAGGCGTCCGGGGAAGGTGTCCGGCCTTCCTTTATATGTCCATAAAGTGACTCGGTGTACCTTGTCAAAAAGCAATGAATTTGGACAAAGATTTCCAATGTGTTTTTTTTCTGGGGCTCCAGACCTCCTCGCTCTCTTCCATTAACCTTGTCTGATGGAAAGCCGAGAAAAGGCGGCGCAGGAACAAATTTAGCGGAGAGAAACGTGGCGCAGACCGTCGCTCTCTCTTTCGGGCTCCTTCTTCCTGGCTCGTGGGGTTTTTTTTTCACCCTCCCTGGCAGAGTGACCAATCAGACAGACAGAAGTGAGAGTCTCCTGTCAGAGAGCAGTTGACACGCTTCAGCTGAACCGCGAGGGCCTTTTGTTCGAGCAAGCGTGAAATTATGAAACATGACAGCAGAGACGCCAAACATGGCCACGTCCGCACGGAACGCGCGCGGGAGGATCAGGGGCCGCCAAACCGTCACCAGCCGTGCTGATGAAGATCTGGATGGCTGTAGGAACGGGACCAGACACAGAGAGAGAGATGGAGCAAGAGAGAGAGAGAGAGAGAGAGAGAGAGAGAGAGAGAGAGAGAGAGAGAGAAAAAGAGAGAGAGAAAGAGAGAGAGA
>JBBKCR010010293.1:0-12679 GCA_037577295.1 Ladigesia roloffi | reverse complement strand
TTCATTTAAATAATGTTTTTATTAAGTACTCGGTATCGGTGTCGGCGAGTACTAAAATGCAAGTACTCGTACTCGTACTCATTTTCAAAAAAAGTGGTATCGGTGCATCCCTAATATATACATATATATATAATAGTTACTGTACTGTAAAATTGTGTTGGACTGTAAGGCTTGTTAAGCTCTCCTCTTTCTTGTGCCCAGGTGTCTTCCCACAGGATGATGAACCTGGAGTAAAAAAGCAGAATAAAATGAAGAAAAAGAAGAGAAGACTAGAGCCCTGGGAAGATGAGGAAGAATATCCTGCCAAGAAACGCAAAGGTAGTTTTGCCGACAGTTTATTCTGATGTTTGTGAATAACTTTTCATGAGGCACCTGTTGGATCAGGGAAAAAAAGTGGCATTGTCCCATCTCTCTATTTATGTAAAATAATTTCATATGCACTGAATTAATATACGGAATATGGTTTTAACATTACTTTTGTTCCTCCGCTACTTGCCTCCAGCTGCTCGTAAAAAGAAACAGAACCCGAGTGAACCAGAGCAGGATGATGCATCAAGTGATGCCACAATAAAACACAATAAGAAGAAAGGAAAGATGAAAAGTGAAGATGAAAAGAAGCAAACCACAGAGCTTAACAAGACAGAAGGAGACACAGAAAAGTCCACAGAAACTTCACAGGCCACAGGAGAGACTCCAGTGGGTTCAGGAGATGACGCAATAACGCAGCAATGTGAAGACACTCACAGGGTGAGATTTGCACAATTATGCAACATTTAAAAAAAATGTTTTTTTGCATGAAGTATTATAGCTTTATGATATAACTATCACATGGCCTTTATTCCACAGGATGATGAGCCGGTTTCAGATAGCAAAGTGAAGGCGAGTGCCAAGACCAAGAAGAGCAAAAGGAAAAAGCCGAAGTCGAAACTGCAAGACGATGAGGTGGAAGTAGCTGTTGAACATGAGCTCATTCCAGAGGGCGCTGATGGAGAGGTGGACAGTGGAACACCTGAAACCCAAGCCCTACGTGTTGGCAGGAAAAAATGTGGAAAGAAGTGTAAGAAGAATAAGTCGGAGGAATCAAGCTCAAACAAGAGCACGCATGAAATGCTGATAAACGTCCCACATACCGAAGACATCAGTGCTTCCACTCCGGCGAAGAAGAAGAAGCAGAAAGATGCAACAGTAATAGAGGAAATAGCCACGACTGAAGCTGGAACACATGTTCAAACTTTGGAAAACTGTTCAGAGAAGCTGGAAGAGGCTTCCACGATGACAATAAAGAACAAGGAGCAAAAGGGAAAGGAAATGTCTGTTGAAACCGAGAACCAGGTAGACACAGAGGTCAAAGAATCTAATGTGGCTAGTGATGAACCACCTGCTGAAGTCAGTGTACTCAAACTATCAAAGAAAGCCAAAAAAAAGAAAATGAAGCTGGTCCAATCAGAGGAGAAGGAACCTGAAGTGGAGTTAGAGGCTGTGTGTACATCTCCTCCACCCTGTAGGCCTGAGGCCTCCTCCACCCCAGTTCAGCTTAAGAAGAAAAAAAAAGCCCAGAAGAACCAAAAAATGCTGTTGGGAGATCAGAGCGCCGATGAAAATCTGTCTGCAGAAGCTATTGATGAAACTGTTCCGAAGAACAAGAGCAAAAAGGAAAAAGCGGCTGAAGGAGAGACATCGCAGACAGACTGTAGTTTACTCACCCCAATGAAAAAGGGCAAAAAGAAGAGGAAGACACAGGCAGCAGGTGTGGAAACATCACAAATCAACGGACACACAGAGGAGGTGAGTGAATTGTAGTTAAAGTATAACTATAAAATGCATGTATGTGTGCTATTAGATATACTTGCCTTGTTGCCTCACTGTCCTTTTTATCAGTTTCTCTTACCACATAGATGCACGTTGTAGCTTACAACTGTAGACTGTAGTCCCTCTGTTTTTCTTCATTATTTGTTAAACCACTCAGCCCTGTTTATCAGTGGTCCACCAGTAATCAGGTATTTTGGTAGTATTATTATTATTACTTGGGTGGCATGGCAGTGACAAATTAAAATTAGTGGCACTTGTAGTCCTCCACAGCACACAGTGTGAAATTCTTTCTCTGTTAATCCCAGTCACCAAGTGAAGCATCCAGGGAGGCAGCACCTGGGGGCCAGTGTGGGGACGGTAGCTTGCCCGAGGGTAGGTGCCGCTGGGGGTCCTGGAAGTTGAACTAATAAACTTGAGATGACGGGCACCTCCCTGACTGCTAGGACTCCATCGACCCCAGTCTGTGTGGGGGGGTGCAGGGGGTTGGTCACACACAGAGCAGTGCTGCTGGAGACTTGAACCACTTGAACTTGAAACCAAAAGCAACCCTAATGTCCAATCACTAGTCTCTATATATGAAGTAGGGCTGAGTGAATTATTGAAATCGTATCAATCTCTATGTGAATATGCGCGATTTCTCAGACACCTTGCAGCTTTTTATTTTCTTTTTTTTTTTTGTGCGGTGGAATATAGGAGTCTAACAAATTAGATAACCAGGGGGTCTTGGAAAAGTCTCGTGGAACGCCGTCTGAACGAAGTTTGGAGAGCTTCACCTGTTTTATTTCCATAGCTGAGCTACGCGGAGTAACGCAGCATTAGACCCGGAGCGCATTTTAAGACCGACGCCCTTTTAATGCTCTCCGGCTCTAACGGTTTACATCTAATAATTCGAATCGCGCATCCTGTCTGTCTCAAACGCACCTCGTATTTTTCAATAAAGTCCATATTTGCTGGAGAAATGTCCTCATCAAATGTCCTTGAGCTATTCCAGTAATAGTGAGTCTGTCTGTCTGTCTGTCATTCATTCCACAGATGGGGGAAGTTATCTTGTTACATATGCACCCCTTAAGGTGATGAAGATAATAGGGAGCAAGTAAGCAGTCAGTTCACTGAAGTTGTCCTGTTTAGAATTAGCAAGCATGAGGAGCTGGCTAGCTTTGACATGGGTCAAATTATTATGCCAGCTGATAGTTATTACAGAAAGTGGGAGATGGTAGGACAACCAGTGAACCAAAAACCAAGTAATGGGCACTCAGGGCTCATTGATGAGGTTGCAGAGCAAGGAATACAGTAAATTCTGGACTATACGCTACTTTTTCCCCCACACTTTTAATCAGGTGCGCTTTGTAGTCCGGAATTTACAGTAGCCTTGGAAAGTGTTCCCTCCAGACAGCCACATCACTGCTAGTCCAAGTTAAAGAAGATTGAGTCGACTATTTCTGCCTTGTTTATAATGTACTGGCAGCAATGTTTCAAATGAGTGCTTAATTTAATAATTATTTATACTATATTTCATTCTCAGTAGTGCAGATCAGTCTGTAGCCACATTACAACAAGGGGTTTATTTTTGGATCTTTTTTTTTTAATTATTTTACCATGCTGGAGCTCGCATGTTCTTCCTCTGAGATACATGAATCTGAGATACATCTTTTCAATCTGCCTCTAATGCAAGATCAATGGACAGATAGTGGCCCAGTGGTTAGGGAGTCACACTGGTGATCAGAAGGCTGTGGGTTTGTATCTCAGGACTGCTAGAGGCTCCACTGAGTTACCCTTCTGCAAGATGCCGTCTCCCCAGGCACTGTTACTGGTAGCCCTCTGCTTCACTAAGGAGGTTCAACAGAGAGAATTTCACACTGTGTGGTGTGGTGTGTTCACTTATAACAGACACTTTATTAAAAACTGCACATGCAGGTGTAACAGGATTGTGCTGTGATTGAGCTCACTTTTTATTGAGGAGGCCAGTAATTAGCTGCTTGTGTCAATGGGAATATTGGCAATAGTGTGATTTGTCTAAATTGTGTAGCTGTAATGTATACAGCAAACTTGCCTAAACACTTAATGGCATTATAATGCGTGACATTTCTCTTCTTTAGGATCCAGAGATTTCACTTTCTTTAACACCCAGTAAGAAGAAGATGATGATGAAGAAAAAGGCTTCCTCCAAATCTGATTTTGTCTCTTTTCATGGTCGTTCAAAAACCCCTTCTCCACTCTTCTGTAAGGTCAAACCTAAAGGCAGCCCCAGCACAACTCTATCTGGCATCAAGGTACACTCTTACTGCGTTACTCCAGATTAGGGCACAGTGTGCAAGTGGAATTTTAATAGACCAGGTGTGGAAAAGAGTATGGGCTGGATCTGAGAACCTGGATTCTCTAGAAATGGCTCGTTTGTCCATTTATCACCCTTTCTAAAGGGCTCTGTACCAATTAATACTCATAACTGCTATACAGGCTGTTGAAATTTGGGGACACCTTGTCTTTATTTAAAGTGATCTGGTGTTTGATGTTCCTTTTCAAATATGGGAAAATGTAAATAAAGCTTAAAACTACCATATGTGGGTTTTTTGATATCACTCACTTTCATGTTCATCAAAGTGTCTTCCTTTTTCTGAAAGATGAGGGACGATTTTGCCTAAAAAACGTTTCCCAGTCTGCCCCTTCTAACAGGCAGTGTATGTACTTGGGCAGCCACACACAGGTGTGTCTGTTCTCCGGTTGTCCTGGTTTGTACTGACAGATTAATAATTGTAGACACACAGGCCATTTTTGTAGTCCTGCCGAACGTACAGTTTACAATCACTCCCTGTATCATCCCCCTATTGGACGATTCACAACACCGCACTGACATTTCTATATTATTGGTATGATGTTTTAGTCTTGCCACTTTATTCAAAACTTATCTTATTTGTACACTTTTCTGTTGTTCAGTGAGAGATGATGAATCATTATTTTCTATAGTTTGTTTTGGCAGTTTTCTAGTCTGACATTAGTGGGCGGTTTCTAATAGGACCACAGTTTTGGTTTATATTTGTGCTTTGCAGGTTATTCTCAACTTAGCAGTGACACTACACTCTAGGAAAAGAAGTACTGGGACACACCTTTTAATTTTTTAATTCAGGTAGTCATTTACATCCAGTGGAGAACAAAATGATTCAGCATGCCATTTTGGACCATGCTTCCAAATTTGTAGACACAGTTTGGGGAAGAACTTTTCTATTCCAGCATGACTGTCCCAGTGCACAAAACGAGCTTCGTAAGGACATGGATTGGCATAGAGCCCTGAACTCAACCCCATCCAACATCTTTGGGAGGAACTAGAATGGAGATTGTGAGCCAGGCCTTCTCATCCAAAATTAGTGTCTGGTCTCATATATACTCTACAGAATAAATGGACATAAATTCCCACAAACTGCAAAATCGTGTGGAAATCCTTCCAAGAAGAGTGGAAGCTGTTATAGCTGCAAAGGGAGGACCAAATCCATGTTGAAGTCCATTTGAATGGAATGTCAAAGTCTCTGTTGGTGTAATGGTCAGGCATCTCAATACTTTTGTCCATATGTTGTATAATTTCTAGTTCCTTGCACAGCTGAAAGAGTAATATAAACTTCAGGACTGCATGAGGGATAATTTAAAATTGTATCCTTCCTTATTTTGGTCTTAAAATCCTGTGCTATGATTCTTAGGATCTGTACAGGCGTACTACACACACACACACACACACGGGATGTGTATAATTAGAAATTCAGTTCTGTTGTATTCTAATAGTTGTACATTTCACAGCTTGTTGTGTATAGTCAGTTGACACTGAATCATCTAGCAAGTCTGGGTCCTGAATTCACACTTCCAGCTCAAAGGATTCAGACCTGGAGGAGAAGCTTTCATGTGCTGTTGGGTTTTCTGGTGTCCAGTGGATCTACAAATAAGCTTCATATTCATGAACCCTCACGCTGTCAACAATTAGTTGCCTAGATATCCAGTTTTTGAATATTGAATGTCATGTTTGTAGAGTTGATCAACACTAACTCTTGATTAAAATAGTTCCTCGTATGAATGTGTTGAATTTTTAGATTTCACAATCTACAGAATTCTAACGTTAACTTCTATCATTCTAGGGGTAAAAAAGCAGTAACTAATGTTTTTATTAAACTTAAATATGTCATTTTATGACTAAATATAATGGTTTGTTTTTTTCTTTTATAGACATTACTGACACCAAAATCAGAAGCAAAAAAAGTAAGATTTGGACTCAAGAACAATAAAATGACTGGTAAGTTCTGTGTAGCTGACCTGCTAATTTTCCTGTTTATCAGAGTTCAGTGCAAAATCCAGACATACTTTCGTAGATCGAGCAAATTTGTGAGAGAAGATTGTGACTAGGACATAATGGACCTCTTTTGAGGTTTGCTAAAGTTATAGACCAAGTTATGCACGTTCAGCCACAACATTAAAACCAGGAAAGGTGAGGTGAAAGATATGATCTTGTTACAGTGGCATGTTTCCGGTGTTGAGGTGTATTGTGCAGCAAGTGAACAGTGAGTTATTGAAGTTAATGTGGTGGAAGCAGGAGACATGTGCAAGCATAAAGGTCTGAATGGCTGGATAACTGGATCAGACCCTCTCAAACGATTCACGATTCAAAACATTTGTCAAATGTACAGTACAAATCTTTATTTGCTGTCCACACAAATACTGAGATTAGGTTTGAGTGTCTATATTAAATGTGAGTGAAGACTAAATATAATGCACAGATACAGTCCCAATACTTAAGGCCATGTAGTGTATCTTGAATTATTCATGATTACAGATTAACTAGATTTAACTGGTTTGAAATTGTATGCCTGGATTAAACAAATTTATATATTATATATTTTTACCCATGAGCGTAAAAAACAACTCAACTTGCCTGAGTGAAAGTGATGGTCACCGCTGGCATCCTGATCGTTTCAAGGATTTCCTTTCACATGTAGTGAACAGAGAAGTTGATCATCAGGCACCCTTAGTTGGGAAAGATTCCTGGGACAGATCTGATGAACATTTTCAGCAGTAATTCCTCCTACAGGGATACTTACTTTCTATGTTTCTCTCTCAGAATTCAGGAAGACAGACCAGAGTCTGTTGGTGAGTCCTGTTGGTGAGTCCCGTGTGGCGTTTGACCCTAAGAAGAAGCCCACGTCCGGCGTGCTGAAGTCTCCCGCCTCCTCCCCTTTTGTCCTGAAAAGTCCTGCCGTCAAGCGGAGACCGACTGCAGCCGATTTCTTTTAAGAGCCACATGCATTTGAATCTCAGAATTTTTATGATGTTTATATCTGCAGCTGCTGTTTTGGTTGGGCAGTGTTATTTAAAGCCTCAGTATGTTCAAAACATTTTCTCCTTTTTGGTTAAACATAGTTTGGCCCCTTCAGTACAAGATGATTTTCAAAAGGTTGAATGTTTAATAATGATTTCATTTCCACTTCTGTCCATCCCGTAATATTTTGTCACACCCTGTGTGTAAAATATACAAACCAGTTTGTAATTTTGTGAGAATGTTTTATTAAACCTCACTTCCTGTATAAATATGGTTTTCTCTCTTGAATGCCGCTTTAAGTGAAAAAAACTGTTTTGGAATCTTGCTCTTGGTAATTCAGTTTTTTCAAGAAGCTGCCCTTTCTGTATCAGGTGCGTTGGGGTGGAGAATATCTGTGCAGTGCTGTGGGGGACCAGAAGATGATGTTTGCTCCACCATTAACCAGCAAAACGCTCTTTTTCAAGAGCCCAGCGATATCGTTACCTAATTTATTAAACTCTCACAATAGTAGCCAAGAGTGCTCCTGCCACAAGTACATATTTATTTCTCAACATCAGAAAAAGAAGCCCCCTCAACATCTAAACAGACTAAATATATCAAATTGTGCAATGTTTAGTTTGCCCTTTCACCATACAAGTTAATCCCAATTAGATCAGCCTGAAAAACCCTACCCTGATCTCCAAAGTCCTGTTTTAGTCGTTTTTGTCCATTCCTGTTTCAGTTACAGCCTCTTGCACAGATAAGCTTTTCAGATCTGCAAGCGGGGTGGGGCTTGTTATTTGTCATTTTAACCCTTTAATGCACAACAGTGTTGGCAGTGTTATTTTTCTCTTTACCCCTATCTGAGGGATTTGCGAAGGTTTTTTTGCAAAGTGGTTTAGAAAATGAACAAAAAAACCCAAGGGACCTGGTTAAGTGTAATTTGCTTTATATCTCTGCAATAACTCATTTTCATGAGCCAACTCTCCATTAATTCCTCAACTAACTTGTTTTTGTTCGTTTCAAAACTTTTTACTTATATTTCTAAACCTGTTAAAATAAAAATACTTTTTTGTCACTACCTCTATAACGCACAACATGGGTCCCAAGTGACCTGCATTCATTTTCTGTGGAGTTTTTTAAAAATAGATTTTGTCATTTAATATACCAAGTTTCCATCACTTATTTAGTTTTTTTACAAACATCAATCATTGTTTTCGTTCATTTATGCTTACTCTTTGAATTATGACACTTTTTGTGCACCTAAATTATGCTTGCACACATGGGTCACAAATGACCGCATTCATTTCATATCTAAAATTAAGCAAATTAATCAGAATTTCAAAAAGCAGTATTGTTTGAAATCAGTTTAATTCAAAAGGATCATTTTAAGTTTAATTCAGTTTAATTCAATCAATAATCATTTAATTTCAAAATGTATCATTATATATTAAGCTTTTAACAAACAGCAATAATTATGTTCATTACACTATGGCTACCCCATGAATGGCAATACATTTGGTAAAACAATACCTTGGTTGAACAAATGATTGTGACTAAAATAATGAATATTACAACCATTTTCATACAAACAACAAAAAAATAATTTCTAATAACCAGTAACTATAGTGAGCAAGGGAACTGGGTTATTAACTTTCAAACTGTGAAGAGCATATAGAGAATAGAGAATGTGTCTAGACAGCTGTCTCAGTGAACTGAAAATAAATACTTACATGTAGTGTGTCAACAGTCAATGGTCAACAGTGGTTTGCATTAAATGTTTTCCTGACTGGAAACACTCCAAAACAAATATTACAGTTTCTCAGAATTTCAATAGGGAATAAATATGGGTCACTTACAATACTACCTAATTAAGAAACCTTTACAATCTTACAACATGAAATGGATTGATTAAAAAAGTTATCAGAGAGAAAATCATATCCATGCCTTGAAATACATTACAAATGAATGCGGTTCACTTTCAAACTATATCTGGAAAATAATGGAAAAATTCCAAATCAATGTTTATATATTTACAATTAAATTTATAGCATTTTCCAGAGCGATGTACAACAGTGCTCAAGTAATCCACAACAGTATCAAGGACCTGTAAAGCAAGACTTAAGTCAACATCCACCAATCGCCTATGGTACTGTAGCTCAGTACACCTAATCAACACTTGTCACTGATACCTAACTACAACAAGATACAAAAGTAAAAATATTTTTTTTATGCTTAAAACACTAATTCATCAACTCTTTAAATAGAACACGTATTGGGAGAAAACCATGTACATGCTTGGAATTACATTAGAAATGTATGTGGGTCACTTTGGACCCATGTATGCAAATTAATGGAGAAATTACAAATATATGTTTATTTATAAGATACAAAAGTAGAAATTATTAAAAAAAATGTTTTTTATGCTCTAATCCCTACCTAAATTATCAACTTATAAAATAATATAGGGTTAAATGTATTGTTGTTAGGAGTTTTTTTCCTTGTCTTTTCATATATATTGGAAAACCATTTTCCATTATGTGTAGTACCATGTGTAGTCCTTGAGTTACGACAGTTTTGTTCCTTCGATGTAGCGTGAATTTCGGTGTTGGTTAAAACACAGCCTCAGTCACTTTGAGATTCTAAAAAGGAAGAGGAAAAACTCACTCATTCACCACGTTCCTGCATAATCTTCCAGCCCAACCAAACTAGTAGTCCATAAGTATGAGGCTAACGGTCATTTGGGAGAAATTTGTCGAGACTGTTGTTACCCGAAGATACCTTATATCGAAATAATGTCTCAAACGTTCGTCTGTCTTACGTCGGCGCAATTCTCTGAGCGAAGCAGCACCAGGGAGGGTGTTTTGCTCAAGCGTTCCTAAGTGGTGCCATATTTACTCCTGAGATTTTAACCCACAACCTTCCGATCGCTGGGGTAACTCCCTAGAAACTAGCATTCAAAACATACAATTCACTTAGTCCATGATGTCTATTTATGGTGACAAGCTAGACTGTTTTGAATTCAAGGTTTTAATGATGTTGCAAAAAAAGAAACAACACAGTCATTACATTTTGCAGTTTAGTGTCAACCATTCACAGCAGTTACATTTTTGAATGAGACCCAAACACAACCATTTACCTTTAACAGCACATTAATTAAGACAGCATATTCAATTATTAGGGGCAAATATAAACTCAACATGTAGCTCTTAGAAAATACAAGATAAAATAGTAGACAATATAGAATATGGGTCTTTAAATAGTGGTTTGAGTTGGATTATCCTCTCTCTAATTTGGGAAATCTCTGCTTTCAGAGGCACATGAGAAAGAAACATGCTAAAATGTTCATTTTTTGGGATGAAAGCCATAACTGATTGGGTTTAAGACTGAAAAGACATAGAAGTAAAAGCGCCAGTACTAGGACCAAGGTAAAATTGGACAAATTAAATAAAATTTGATTTTACTTGATGTTTTTGAGTTATTTTTAGGGTTTTTTTACTGCTTTTTCACCAATATCTTTTATTGTTTTGTTTAACTGGCATTAAGGCCCAGTTAAAGGTAAAGCAATAAAAACAGCTTGTATAATTTGATGGGATAAAGACAGATTGGAATATACTTCATTTAAAAACTTAATGTTACAAAAAACCCACACAAGCTTTACCCCCGTGGCTGATAGTAGATTTGGGTCCTTTTATCTGAGAGTTGTGGGGTTGTGGTGTTGAGGAAAGATCCAGTGTCTGTTGGGATTCTCATGATTTATAGAGTTTTTAGTGCACAAACATGCAATAAGAGAATAATGAGCCCCAATCATCTTCACCAGGGATCTGGGACACTTCAAGGTGGGAAACGATGTGGCTCATTATTGCGGTACAGCTGGTAAGTTGTCAGTGTAATGCTTTCCAACACTTCGCCCTGGCAGCTGGACACTCCTCATGGCCCGGTACAAAAGGGGCAGGTCAACTCACACCTCAACCAAGGAAAGACTTGTTAATTGGTTGACACTGGAATCAGGTGTGCTGGAGCAAAGCCTTTGTGACTGAATTGGGAACCCCTACTAAAAACTGTTGTTAGAACATGACTGGCAATTAATTTGTACTGTCAGTGAAAGTTAAGACACAGTGGGACAAAAGTATTGTGATGCCTGAACATTCCACCAACAGGGATTTTAATGACATTGTTTTCAAATCTGTAGAGTTTAATATGAAGTTGGTCCCCCTTTGCATCTATAACAGCTTACACTTCTCTTTAAAGTCTTTCCACAAGCTTTTGGTGTTTCTGTGGGAAATTCTGGCCAGTCATACTGAGGAGCATTTAGGAGGTCAGACACTGATGTTGGATGAGAAGGTCTGGCTCACAATCTCTGTTCCAGTTCATTCCAAAAGAGTTGGACATGGTTGATGTCAGGTCTCTGTGTGGACCAGTCAAATTCTTCCACACTGAACTCATCCAGCCATGTCTTAATGGAGTTTGCTGGAATAGAAAAGGTTGTTCCTCAGACAAAGTTGGAAGCATGTTGTTGTCCTAAATGTCTTGGTCTGCTGAAGCATTAAGATTATCCTCCACTGGAAGTTAGGGGTTTAGCCCAAACCCAATGCATCTTATTAAACACTAATGTTCATAGTTTGCTATTTGTGTTTGGCAATCTAATTTTAAATGTTTCAGATCTATGTGATCCCAAACTTGACAATAGAACGTGCCCTGTCGTCTTCTCCTCACATGGGAAAAAAAAGAACTTTCAGTTAGTTAATAAAGGCCCTGTTCACAATAAAGTTTGATTCTTGATATTTTTGCTCTGTGTTTTTGCCCTTTTGTGTTCATGTTTGTTTTCCATGCCAATCTTGTTGCATAGTTTTGTTTTGTATGTATGTATAGTTACTCCTTTTTTCATTTTTCATTAGGAAACTCTCATCGCATTTCCTTTTGGCCTATAAAGTATAAAGAAGCATTAATTCTGGGATGATTGAGAGCAGTGTTCTTACACCATAGTAGAGATTGGATACTTGTAGGAAAAATGACTCCTTATGTTTCAAAAAGATCAGATGCATTCCAGTCCATATATATTTTAAAGTATTATCCTATAAAATCGATTCATATCCTAATTTATCCTCATGTTATGGTCACACAGACAGACATAGACAAGGACAATATAAAATATAAAGTCTAAACAAACAAACAAACAAAAAACCTCAATATGAAAAACCTCAATATGAAATACATTATACCATTTATACAAATGCTGGGTATCAAAAGATAAGTGCCTTATAATTAAGTTAAGTACCAATGGCACAAATGGTGTTTTGGAGTATGTTAGTGCACATAATATTGACGTAAGTTCTGATATTCTAATATATAAACAGATGTTGAAATTATTGATACGTTTTACTGCCAATAAAGGCTACTGCACAGATTACTGTGTGGTATTGGTAGTTGTGTCACCTATGTTAATTTCGTCTTGTGACGAAATGTGCTTTTTAGTCTTATTTAGTCATATTTAGTCATTGAAATATCATTTTTGTCAGTCTAATTTTAGTCGACTAAAAGTCTCATCATTTTAGTCTAGTTTTCGTCAAAAGAAAACTCAAGGTATCTTAGTCAAGTTTT
>JBBKCR010010283.1:0-10547 GCA_037577295.1 Ladigesia roloffi | reverse complement strand
GAGTTAGTTGTGAATGTATTTCTATGGGGAGTTAGTTGTGAATGTATTTCTATGGGGAGTTAGTTGTGAATGTATTTCTATGGGGAGTTAGTTGTGAATGTATTTGTATGGGGATTTTGTTGTTTTACTGAACATGTATTTCTTGAGTGTCTCAGTTATGATATAAAAATAAACATGCACAAACACAAACATACAAACAAAGAAAAATTCCCAAATTACCCCCTGGAACACCCCTTCACTGGTGGTTCTGATCGAGTCCATAAGGGGCTCATTCAGGGGAGTTGATTTGGCATGGCTCTGGTGTGTCATGGCTCGGTTTCTTTATAGCTGTGGTCAAGATACTGCGGTCAGCTGGAAGGACAGCATGGTCCTTTTCCCTGCCACTGAGCCGAAAGAAGAAAAAAAAAGATTTGCACCATTTTCTCCCATTTCTATGTTAAATAACACAGTGATATAACAGGGCTCAAATAACAAAGGGCCTTCAAGTCTTCCTTTTAAAGGATTACACTTTTGTGAGTTCTTCGTTCTGTTGTTCTGTCTGTCGTCTGATTCTCTACATTATATTTATAACACAAAATCAGAACAAACAGCCACACTCTGACTGATTGAGATTTGAGAGCACCCTGAAAGTGAGGTCATATATGAACAGCTTGAAATTCTTCCTCAGTTTAACCCATTCACCCAGTGAAGCAGCAGGCAGCCAGTAAACAGTGGCCAGGGAGCAGTGTGTGAGTACAGTTCCTTGCTCAAGGGTACCTCAGGAGTGCTTAGCTATCTTGGGAATTGAACCCACAACTTTCTGATCACAGGGAAATCACCCTAACCACTAGGCTACCAGCTGCCCCAACAATTTTGTACAGAATCTGTCGACTTTTTGGTTAGTGTAAGAGTTTGGAAAGTTTTAAATAAAATAATAAAGGGTTTTGTCATTTCAATTAAAATAGTTCCAAAAGAATAAAAAAAATTTCCATAATCGCTACTCCATATAAACACTAATGGCACACTGGTGAGTCTGGAGAATCAACAAAATGGCCGTATTTGGATTAAAGAAGTTGCAACCTCTGGTTTCCTTCACCTCGACAAGTTTCTTGTGTCATCAAACTACTCAGAATGACATTGATAACATCACAAACTTTGAACTATGCAGATATTTTCATAGTGTTAGAATTCCTTTTAACCTACTAGAAACAGAATTAAATCTGAAGCCTCAAAACAGTGGAAGCTTGAAGGGTTTGGGTACAATGAAGATGTTGGGCACCAAAT
Source organism: Ladigesia roloffi (assembly GCA_037577295.1). NCBI lineage: Eukaryota > Metazoa > Chordata > Actinopteri > Characiformes > Alestidae > Ladigesia > Ladigesia roloffi. The sequence goes on along the minus strand of JBBKCR010010283.1, from coordinate 9,284 downwards.
AGGGTGGGATTGATCCATTTTTGGCTTTGTAGGCAAGCATCCAGTATTTAAATCTGACACCGGCAGCTACAGCAGACCAGCAAAGGGAACACAGCAGTGGCCACCTCAGAGTTACCATTTAAGTATAAAAGAAAGAGGTAGGCTTTGGAGCCAAACCTTTCTCAATTAAAAAATGTATTTCGTTCCAAACATTGTTTGTATGTAATCATTTGAATCAAATTGCATCAAATTGCAGTACAAAGAAGCTACTACATTCCAAATAAATATAAATCTTTTGTTATTGCATTGTTGTATTTATATATCCATTTTGAAAGTGGCACCAAACTGGTGTTGATAAAAGGTAAAATTCAGAAAATGCACATTTTTCATCTACAAATAATTTAAAAGCATAAAATTACACTTTAAATAAATCCAGTCAAACTGAAACATAAATCTTACATAATCTTTGGAGCTAAATCGTAATCAGACGGAAATTAATTGCTCATTTTTTTAAATCTATATATTTTTTCATGTTGATTACATTTTTCACACTTTCTTCATACTCAGAACCTCTAAGTCTGTTTTCTTCATGTTCCTTTTCTTCTCCACAGACACTACCACAGCATTGAAGTCTTCACACACTACGACCTCCTGACCATGAATGGTACAAAGGTGGCGGAGGGGCACAAAGCCAGTTTCTGTCTAGAGGACACCTACTGCCCCGAAGGTGATTTAAAGGCAGGCAGAGTCTTCTCTGTGTCAAATCTGTCTTCCAGTTGTTTTTGCTTATGTCTGATTTGTTAAGATAAATGTGTGTTTCTTTCTGAAACTACAGATGACTGTAAAACATTAAGATGTATAGTTCACTGAGTTTGAAAAGTCTGAACTCCAGCTAACCGCCCACAGGGAAACTTCATTACCCCTGGGCTTTTGCAGTTAAAGAAATGAAAGGAAAACGACTTGAGGTTACGCCAGAGCCATATGATGTGGTCACGAGAAACACAAACACATTCTTGTCTCCTTGGCGACAGGCCTGTCAAAGCGCTATGCCTGCTATAACATGGGGGAACAGGGCATTTCTGTGGGCTGCTGGGATACCTACCGCCACGACATTGACTGCCAGTGGGTCGACGTGACCGATGTCACACCAGGAGACTACATCTTCCAGGTGAGAACACACACACACACACACACACACACACACACACGCGTCTCAAATCTACCACAGGACAGAAAGGTACGAGTAGGAATAACTGAGAAATTTGATGATGTGTACAAACAGTTTCCTATTAGTTTTTCTGTTTTCAATAACTGCCATAATAATGGCTTTCACACACACTACTAAACTGCGGAAACAGGTCCCGTATTTACCCGTGTATGTACAGATAGATAGGCAGATACACAGATAAATAGATAAACTAATGGGTAGATGGGAGTAGGTTTTACGTCCTGTTAAACTTAATAACATGACACACCACTGTCCACTCTTTATGCTTTAAAGTGACCTTGTGTCCATAGTGTCTTGCTCTCCATTGTTAAACCTCCAAAGATGGAAAAATTAATTAGCAAACAAAGAGTTTTGCCTCACAGTCATGCGGAATAACCTTGTTCAAAGAGAAAATAAAGACTTTTTAGAATTAGCATGCGGCTGTATAGAGGACTTTTTATAATCGTCCCGGAAGTCATGCACCATTTTTTGGTTTAATTTTTCTAAAAACCGTTGTTTCTCTTCGTTTTCATTTTGGCTTTTGGAACAGCAAGGCCTCGCCAGCGATGGCTCAGATAGGCCCAGCAGTTGACTGTGGGTTCAGACTTCCACGTGGAGTATGGAGGGACTCAGCCCAGTCTTAAGGCGTCCCAGGCCTGCTATTATTGTAACAGTTCAGAAAAGCAGCTGGCGGCTGACTCAGCACTTTTACTGCTGTGTGAAAGCGCTACACCTTGTCTGCTCCTGTGAACCTAAAGGAGTTTAGACTTTTAACAGGGGTCTTTTCTCATTACTCTGTTCAATCAAAGCCCGTAAACACAACCAATTAACTACAATAAAATGAAAATTGTTTTAAAAGAAAGGGAAAGGGACAAATGAAAGTGATACAGCCCTTTGCTGTGTTCTGTGGTAGCCAAAACCCATCAGTGCCTCTTTTGTAACATGACCAAAATAAAATGGACGTTTTCCATTTCATCCCTGTTTTTAGACACTATATAGTCATTTCATAAAACAAAAAAAAGTGCACAATCTGATCCAGTCTAAAATTGGGGGTTTTCAACCATGAGTACCGCATATATATATATATATATATATATATATAGTACTGCATATATCGTTTCCAGCCTCTAAACTACTGGGGGGCATTAGATGTTGAAAAATTGCTGTGACAATTTGATTGCATCCACCATCATTACAGATGTTGGATGATTAGTTCTGGATCACAAATGCTACTCCACCTTATACCAAAGGATAAGTACTGGATGGAGCTCAATGGAACTCAAGAGAATGCCACCACTCAGTGATTGGGGGGTTTAATCCTCTTGCCCCCAACTAGTTGTGAGGATTATGGTGTTCACAGCTGTACACCTCATGTGAGCAATGAGTGCCTTAATGTGGCAAAATTAATTAATTAGAAGGGCTGTCTGGATACATTTGCACTAGTGCTGTCAAGCAATTAAAATTTTTAATCTAATTTATTACATGGTGTGTCGATTAATTACTCTAATTAATGGCATTTAATCGCAGATACATACAGACGTTACAAAAAGCAGGTTTTTTTTTTTACCATTTATTACTGAATACAAGCCTATAACTTAGGCTACAATGGTCATGACATGTTTGTCACTGACTGAACTAAACTTATGAATTAGGTTACAGTATAAGACAGTTGTAAACTTAGAGTTTAAATCGGGCCTAAAAAATGAGACCTGACCCAACCTGAGCCCGTGCACCTTGTGCCCGAGCCGAGCCCTGCCCGACACGCCGTGTCAGGTTTGGGCAGAGAATCTAAACTCTACACTACGTCTCCCAGCTCTACACACACTCTGGCTGGCGCGGAGACTCCGCCCCTCTGGAGGTGTGGATGGAGAAAGCTAATGCGGCTAATTCCAGCTCACTTTTTCTTCTCCTGCTGCCTCTAGCACCTCTCCTACAGACACTACGACCAGGTTCACCACTTCCGCACACTTTCCCGATGGGCAGAGTGTTAAATAAACGTGTGTTTGTGCTGCGTGTTCTCTCTCTCCTCGCACGGCCGTGCAGCTGTGCTCCAGAGTTGAAGCGGGAGACGCGCCAGCGTCTTTTCCAAAAAGCAAATATTCCCCTTCAGAGTCAGAATCGGCAAAAAACATTCACAAGATATTATTTATTAGCGATTTTGGTGTTTTTATTACCAAATCTCACTGGCTGCTCACACAGCAGTGATCTGGGACTCGGTTCTCCTGCTGTTACTCAAAACTTTGAACGGGAAGATGCCGTAAAGCGTTAATTGCATTAAAAATATCAACGCGGAATTTTTTCCTGTGATTAATTAATCTAATTAACATGTTAAATTCCCAGCCCTAATATATATAAATATATATATATTAGTGCTGTCAAGCGATTGAAATTTTGGATCTCATCTAAATTCCTAGCCCTAATTTGCTCACATCATGTAACGTTCTGTCGCATTAAATTACATCATGATGAGTACCAGACAATTAAGAGCAAAGTTTACTGCATCTTTACCCATCTAGGTGGCTCACCAAGCGACACCAACAGGAGCGAAAACTCGTGTGTATAACGTTAGATAAGAATGTTGTTCCTGAATGCATATGTGAGCATGCCTTTTCCAGCACTTCAAACAAGTTAGGCCTAGGGATTTTTGTGAATTATGACAGAAAATTAATATAACTTGCTTTTAGTCAGCCTATGCTTCAGATTTTTGGTTACAGCTTTACCAAGATCAAACAATGACAAACACTGCATTAAAAGTAAATGGGACAAAGGATCCCCTATCTTTATAATAAGGTTTACAATGGGGATCAAAGAAGTCCTCACTCAGATGTGTTAGGATACACTGGTGCTCTGCTTCATGTTGCCAAGGAACCATACTATAAAGTGTGTTCCAATGCGCATGTGTGTGTAAGTGTGTTTCATTTGATCTCTGGGCGTTCTCTCTAAAAATCAACCCAAGCTCCAGTTTTGGAAAGCATACATTTAAGAGCATTACTCACAGCTACCTCCATGATTGCATAGTCATTTAGGAATCAGCCCTGCAATCTGCCAGCACTCTCAGGGATTAGACAGACATCCGAGGAATAATCTGAAACTTATTTATGTTGCAAAAAACCCACAAAAACAGAAAAAAACTCCAGAGATCCAGCTCTGAGTGTAGTACAGTAGCAGCAGAAAAGAGTGGCCAACATAAGTGCTCTAAAACTACAATGAATGAAAAAGTTGCTTCAAATTGGCCTCAAAATACCATGAAAATCTTTCATCAACCCCTTTGCACTTTTGTTTTTAGTTAGATAGTTGAGGTCCCGTCCACATGGAAGAATGGGAGTCAATGTGTTATTAAATATTAACTGTTAAAACGTTATGCTCAAAAGATGGAAAAGTCATTTCGGCTGCTCTCGTGTACTATGGAAGGGGAAATGGAAAAACACAATGGTGTCTTTCTTAATAATAGGCTTACAGCATAAATGCCCAAACTACCTGCCCACTCCCCAGTGTGTACCCTGTTCATGCTCAGTTTCTCAGTTTGCTGATGAGTGTGTGTAGTCTGAATATAAAATAAGGGGTTCTAGTGATACTTTCCCTTTGAGTGGTTGTGGTCAACAATTGTCCTTTGGTTTCTGTAGGTTGAAGTGAACCCCTCACTGGACATGGCCGAGTCAGACTTTCAGAACAATGTAATGCGGTGCAGATGCAGGTATGATGGAGGCAGAGTCTTCATGTATGGATGTCACACAGGTAAATGGTTCAGTTTAAGGATTTTTCAAATCTTATACCAAACCTTTTATTCTGTTTTATTAAGTTTTTGCCTTTAGTTTAGAAATGGAGCAACAAAACATCCCCAAATCTCCTGTCAAATCAGGACACAGTATGACTTTTTGTGAGCTGCAGATATTAAATAAACTTGTGGTAAAGCAACTTTTTACACAACATGGTCTATTTTCACGAACAGCTTCTGGAACAGGAGCACTAATCTAGAATTTTTTTGTCATAAATAGACAGTCTAACCCAGAATGGCTCACAGTAAGTCATATTGTGTCCTAAACAACATCCACAAGTCTGCTTTACCTTAATAAAGAACTGGATGTGGCTTGAGGATCATGAAAGAAGTGGGGGATATATTATTTGAGGATGTATTCATGTAAACGATCCGTGTGATTACTGACCCTCGTGTTTACTAGGGCAGTAGGGATATTACCACTACATGATTATTATTCTTCATATGGTACATCCTGAACTGGGATAAAACTTGAGAAGAAAAATGGAACCAGCATCATACCAGTGGATAGGGAGTGGAGGTAGCTCAGTGGTTAGGATACTTGTCTATGGACCGTGAGGTCATGGATTCGAATCCTACCTCCAGCACCACCACTGGGTCCCTGAGCAAGACCCTTAACCCCATGTTGCTTCAGGGAGACTGCCCCCTGTAGGTAGGGAATGAAAGTCACTTTGGATAAAAAACTTCTGCTAAATGCCGTAAATGTAAATGTAAATACCATTTGTAAAAACATTGCCTGGACAAGGCGGTCCCAAAAACCCTCTTGTGTCAGAGCAGAGCACCTGTGGGTGAAGTCACAGAGAGGCCAGCAATGCCAGGAGCTACAGAGTTTAATATCTGAGACTAAAGTGAAATTGCACCAGCCAGCAATATCAAGAGCTCAGCATATAACTGGCCTGTGAGGGATGGTGGATAGGTGATTAGAAATGAGACACTAAACACTTCAAAGTATGTCTGGAGTTAGCCAGAAATCATAAGAGCAACTCAGCTAAAATGTGGGTAACTTACGCTGGCTGTTTCTCTGTCTTTTACCCAGTGATAGCTGGGATAACGTCCAGGCCCTACCACACCCCCACACTAACCTGAACCTGGTAGAATAAGAAAATCGATTAAGCTTTTTCTAATGCAAACCCAACAACTACCAGTTCTTTGAGAAACCACATTCCAACAGTGACGTGTGGTGGTGGCAGCCCCATTGTTGGTGTATACTGTGTAAATGTAAATGTTTAAACACAACATCAGATTTAATGTCTGCTTCTCCCATGCTTCTACAGGCGATGCCTACAGTGCAGAGGTGGAAGATCTGTTCGAACACCAGCGTCAGATTTCTAACAATTTCCTCTAGTGGAGATCAGAAGAACTGGACAGCAAAGAACACAGAACTTTCTCTCCTTCATCCTGTCATACTACTCAGGAATGGGGAAGGGGAGGCATGAACAAGGCTAAAACTAATAGATTATAGGCTGTGGGGTTTCTGTTTTTCAATTAATATTGGGTGTGTTTTAAGCAGAGGACCAAGTTTACTTTGGGTGCTTTCTCCCTCAGTACCCATCTGTGTTCAGAATGAATGGAATACAGCAGTAAAGATCCTCTGGGTCTAACTAACTGTTCAGAGGAGCACTTATGATGGACAGAACAGGTGACACATGTTAGAGTATTAGACTGGGCCAGAGGGTGGGCATGAGATCATCAATAAAAACTTGACAGAAGGGTAATGTTTTTACACAGCAGGTAAAGCCTGGACAACACAAGCGCAATTTTGGAATTGTGAATGAGAGTGTATGAGAGATTTTCTTGTGACTGACATTTTACCAATACTATCATGCTGATGTGGGTAACAAAAGACAGAAAGAATCATTAGAAAATGAAAAAAACAAAACAAAATTATCATAATTAATGCCACAACTAATCCAAAAATCTTTCCACATACTCAACTATTTTCCCTTTAAGTCCCCACCTTTACGTTCCTCATGCTGATTCCATTTTGCCTCCACTATAGTGAACATTTCCATTTCGTTTATCAGTAGGGTTCTAATGCTGTGTTAATTGCTGAAATAAGTGACAGATCTCAAAGTAAAGCCTCTTTGCCCTGCACTTGAAGCTGGCATTTGTCTTGCTTCAGACAACTTCATGCATCATCGAATATCCCATTAATAATGATTTAATGAAATTAATTAAATTCTATGTTACCAAGCGGTGCTTTGAGTAAACAGTTATAGATACAACTAAACATATTTGTTGCGTTATACAGAGGGCCCAAATCTGGTCCTGAATATCCAGTGAAACTCAGGGTTAATAGTTCCCCTAAATCTGGTCCTGGAACTAAAAGCTAAAAAAATGAACAAAAGGTCATCACCCATTCAATCTCAGTTTACCACCCAAAATGGTACAATGCTATTGAAATTTGGACTGAGAGCTATGCTAAAGAAATGATCATCACCTTGCGTAAAACATTTTTTTCTCATAGTCAATACCTGACAACCACAGTACTAGAGACAGCCACACAAAAACCAAATGAAAATTTTACCTTCTTTAGGGAATGTGAGAAGGCTACAAAAAATTACAGATGCTCAGCTGCAGCTGTGTTGGTGCTACATTTGATTATTTGCTAAATATTTATATGCTCCATCCTACATGTATTGTCATGTACAGACTTACATTAATCATGATTATATTCGGGTTTGGTCTTTTATTTATAAAAAAAAATCTGACCTCTCATTTTGATATTTTGTAACTGAAATTTGATCTAAAAGTAATTTGAGATTTTTTTCCACTAATACTTGAAAATAAACATGTTACATCTAATGTGGTCTCCTTGCAGCACAATTTCAAGTAGCTGATGTGTAGAAAGGTCAGTCTGCATGGAAAGCTTCTGTTACTGCACATTAACAGGCAAGCAGCACACCAACAGACGAGATCATGAGAGAATTTAGTGTTTATATGAATTCAAATATGCTGGCAAACAGTATTGTATTATTTAGTGGTGTTTAAATATGGGTAATTTAGAAGGGGCCCTTTTAAGACCTTAAAAAAACATTTGAATGTAAACCTACAATAGAGTTGTGGTTCAAAGTATACATAAACTTGTAAAGAACATAATATCATGGCCCATCATGGCCCTTATTTCTAAAACTCAGATCTTTCTCTGATAGTGTTTGGGACATATAACTCTGTGACAAATAAACATTCATAAAGTTTGGTTCTTTATAACTATTATGGGTCAAAAATGTACATACAGCAGTGCTAATATTTGGTTACATGTCCCTTGGCCATTTTCACGTCAATTTGGCGCTTTTGGTAGCCATCCACAAGCTTCTGGTTGAATGTCTGACCACTCCTCCTGACAGAATTTGTGTAGTTCAATTTAGTGGTTTCTGACATGCACTTGTTTCTCCAGCATTGTCCACAGGTTCTCAATGGGGTTTAAGTCAGGACTTTGGAAAGATTTTGGCTCGATTTTTTTTCCTTCTGACCCCAGAACTTTCTTCGAGAAGGTCTTATCTTTGTCCATGTGATCAGCAGCAAATTTTAGTCGAGCCTTAAGGTGCCACTTTTGAAGCAAGGGCTTCCTTCTTGCATGGCATCCTCTCAGTCCATGGAGATGCAAAACACGCTTGACTGTGGACAATGATGCCCATGTTCCAGCAGCTTCTAATTCTTGGCAGATGTTTTTTTGTGGTTTTTGATTGACTCTTCACCCTCCTGACCAATTTTCTCTCAGCAGCTTCCTGATCATGGCAGTGACAAAACAGTGCCATGCACTTTATAAATACAATTGTTTCCACTGTTGCTCTTGGGACCTGCAGCTGCTTTAAAATGGGTCAAAGTGACTTTCCTAATTTGTTAAAATCAATAATTCACTTTTTCAGATCCATACTGAGCTCCTTTGACTTTCCCATTGTAGCGTTGTATCCAATAAGCCCTATTTAAATGGGCTCAGAGAAGTCACCAGCTGATGTCATTCATAATCACTCACAAAAAGGTAAAAGGCCATGGTATGAAGCACTGACATCTTTCTTAGTCACCAAAATTTCCAAGTCACATTGCTGTATGTATATTTTTTATCACAGATTTGATCAATTGTTTCTGTTAACCCATAATAAAGTCATAATAGAACCACATTCATTAATGTTTTTGTGACAAAGAAGTATCTGTTCTAGGGATGCACCAATACCGGTATCGGGTATCGGCCCCGATACCGCATTTTTTAAAGTACTCGTACTCGTTAAAAGTCTCCCGATACCGGGGACCGATACCACGGTCTGACAAATGTCTGTGTTTGAGCGGCGTGTAAGGGGTTAATCACAGGCGCCGAGTGCCCGC
>JBBKCR010010272.1:0-12679 GCA_037577295.1 Ladigesia roloffi | reverse complement strand
TGTCTCTGTCTCTCTTTCTCTCTCTCTGTCTCTCTCTGTCTCTCTCTCTCTCTTTCTCTCTCTCTCTCTGTCTGTCTGTCTGTCTGTCTGTCTGTCTGTCTGCCTGTCTGTCTCTCTGTGCCTCTCTCTCTCTCTCTCTCTCTGTCTCTGTCTCTGTGCCTCTCTCTCTCTCTCTCTCTCTCTCTCTCTGTCTCTGTCTCTCTCTTTCTGTCTCTCTCTCTGTCTCTCTCTCTCTCACTCGTCCAATAGGAAATGTTCACATTCACTTGGAGAACACCTCTTCCACTCTGACTTCCCTTCTATGTTTTGAATGATTTTGATTTCCCTATAAAGTTACCAGTTTGGAACTTCAGAAATTTGAAAGTGACAGTTTTTGAACATGGTGTATATTTAAATATGATTATATGATTTATTGACCGTGCCCAGTCAGATGTGTCGTTTTGTGTTGAACATCTCCAACATTCCGTTCACCATTTCACCCTGAAGTGTCTTTCAAAGCCACTCGAAACTCTGATGCGCCACTTTATTAGGTATACCTACCGTGTGTCTACACTAATTATCCATTATATCGGTTCCACTAATCCCACTTTGTAGTTTGCAGGTGTAGACTAAAGTCCATCTGTTTCTCTACATTATTTAAAAGTCCCTTCATCAGAGGTCAGGACCCCCGCGAGTCCACCACTGAGGCATTATTTGGTTTGTGGATCAGTCTCAGTACTGCAGAGCCGCTGACATGGTTGTGGTGTGTGTGTGTGTGTGTGTGTGTGTGTGTGTGTGTGTGTGTGTGTGTGTGTGTGTGTGTGTGTGTGTGTGTGTGGATCACACACTGCAGTGCCGATGGAACAATAAACCTAATGAAGCCTAATGTGGACTGTAGAGGAGGAGATATAAAATCTAAATTAGCAAATATCTCTTTTTTTGTATTTTTTTTCTCTTCTTTCAGCAAATCTTTGTTTTTATTCAGATTATATTTATTTTTTCTGGGTTTATTTTTATTTGATTTTATTTAGACTTGTATTAGACTTTATTTATTTATCCTAGTATAGTAATATTGAATCTTATTCTTAATTTACATTATTCTGGTGTCTCGTGTCTGTCTGTGTCTGTGTGATGTGGCAGTCACCACAAACAATTTCCTTCGGGATAAATAAAGTTTTATGATTCTGATTCTGATTCAGTCGTGCTTGAAACACATCATGCCTGGACTGTGTGTTTAGTAATTGCACTGGGGAAGAAGAGTTCCCATTCCCAGAGGATCCAGAGGAGCTTCCTGATCAGTTGGAGAGTCCCTCTGTCCCTCCCTGTCATGTTGTCCTGCAGTGTCTCTGTGATAGCTGTAAGTGTGTTGGGTGAGATTATATTGAGGCGGAACTAGAGGGGTTAAGCAAGTCTTTGGAATGCGTTTGGCCTGTTTGCTGAAACAAGGCTGGTCTCGCTGCGGCACGGGGGGAATGTTGTGAATGGGTTACTTGTTTTTTTCCGAAGGTTTGTCTGGTTGTGACGGAGCGTGCCTGGACACGAGAGCCTGAATGTGCCTGGACAGAACGTGTGTTTGACTGGGTGTGTCTGCTTAAAATAATCCCTCTCTCCAGAAAGTGGGTCTTTTAGTCTATCTTGAGGTTTCTGAGTCTTTAAAGAGCTGGAAGGGAGTGAAACGCTCCTGTTCAGGCCGCAAGAGGTGGAGGTGCGGATATGAGGTCATGTGGACGGGATATTGACTGGAATAATCAGACAAAATTCTGCTTAACTCAATTCAACTTAACTTTCTTGTATAATGGGGGTTCTCCACTGACTGGTCCCGGCTCGGTTCGGATCAGTTTGGTTCTACTCTGTTCAGTTTGGTTACGGACCTACAGTTTTCCACCAGAATTTATCACCTTCATGTAACTGGTTGCTATAAAGACCACCAATCAGTGACCTCCAATATGTACACGATTTTATCAATGGAAAAAGCAAAAACGGCGACTAGAGCTGAACCGAGCTGGTACCAGTCAGTGGAAAAAAACCATAAGCCTCAACACTGCTTAGTTCAGTTGAGATCAACCCCGTATAACTCAACACGTCATAAAAAAACTCAACTCAAATCAGCTCAGGTCAACGTAGTTTAGGTTAGTTAGGTTAGTTTAAGTTAAATTCAACTCAGTTCCTTGTATGAGACTCAACTCAGCTCAAGTAAATCCAGTTCAACTCAGTTCAGTTCCACTGAATTCAATTAACTTCTTTTGTGATTCATAACTCATCTTAACTCAGCTCAATTCAACCAATCACAACACAGCTAATCTAGACAGAACAGATCTCTCATCTTTCCTTGTAACTCAATTCAGTTCACCTCAACTTAATTCAACTCATCACACTTAGCTAAGCTCAACTCAACTTAACTCAGCTCAACCCATCATAAATCAACTCCACTCACCTCAGCTCAACTTGGTTAATCTTAGTTCCAGTTCAACTCAGTTCAGTTCTACAGAACTCAGTTTACTTCCTTTTGTGATTCGCATGTTAAATCCATCTTAACTCAATTCTACTCAACCAATCACAACACAGCTCAGCTGAACTAAACTGTTCAAATCATCTCAACTCAGTTCAGCTAAAGGATGTAGGGTGGAGGTAGCTCAGTGGGTGGAGGTAGATCAGAGGGTAGGATACTAACCTCTTCACCAAGAGGTCATAGGATCGAATCCTACCTTCAGCACACCACCACTGGGTCCCTTAACCCCAGGTTACTCCAGGGAGACTGCCCACTGTAGCTGAGGAATGGAAGTTGCTTTGGATAAAGGCGTCTGATAAATGTAAATTCAACTCATAGCAATATAACTCAATCAGCTCGACTCTGCTTATATACTATCAGACATCTGATTCAATAACACTCTATTTACAATGGATCTTCAACAATTGCTGTGTAGATTTGATTGCATTCAATCAAAAGTGCATTATCGAGGTTTGATAATGTTGGAGGATCAGTTCTGGATCACAAATCCTGGACGATCCGGACATTCCTCCATCCCTCCAGACGCTGCAGCTCAACGTAAGTCTAAAGATATAAAGATGATTGCATGTTTTTTTTAAATAGTCTGATGTGTGTCAGTCTAACCCTGTGACTTTCATGCCGTCCGAGTTCTCCCTCTCTCTTCCACTCAGTACTTTATTCCTCTCATCTCAGCTCCTCTGGTGTGTGTGGGGGCGGTTTTAGCCCCGTGGAGGTCGGGCCTCTCAATCAGGAAGTGTGTATATAAGCTCTCCCCACCCCGCAGGAGAAAATCTCTTCCTCTCTTTCTTTCTCCAAAATCTGAGGCGCTTTCACGAGTCTGCTGCGAGGTAAGTTCTGCCTCGTTTCTGTAGCTTCACTTCTATGGTGCTTGTTGTCTCTCTCTGTGTGGACTGACAGAAAGTTTTAGGCAGAGTCAAACTTTAGGTCAATTAGAGGTTTGCTGGTCCAGCAAAGGTCAGACAGACTGAATATTAAACGCTGGGTGGGAATTGGAGTCCCGCCACTCCACCCTCCAGCAGCCTGACCATTGTTTTATTGTCTCCTCTCATATTTCTGAGTAATGGATGCATATGGCTCACGCCTCATTTCTCCCGGACGCTGACCCGACGCTCCTCATCTTTCTGCTCACTCACTGGCCAGAGTCTTTCATCTCTGATCATCTAGCTCTCGGCTTACCACTTTTCCACACACGCACAAACACACACACTCACTCACACTGCACTGTTTATGATCCATCTTCTCAATAATATAATATTAATATCAGTATCACCACTCATGTTACTATTCTGTGCAACAACTTGCAGACCAGGAACAGAGACCCACCTGCCAAGCACTGGTTCTGTTAATTAGTACACTTCTTTATTTATTTATGGTGTTTAAATCCACTACAAATTTGACCAGCATAGTGATTATATATTATTGTATTTATGTGGCATACATAGTTTCCATAGTGTAGTATTTCTATAGTGTACAATATATTGTTTATATAGTATATAGTGTATATCACATAATGTTATTATAGTATAGTGTTTCTTTAATATAGTGTGTATCAGAATGTTTATATAGTATAGTGTTTCTACAGTGTATATAGCCAATATCACTTAACGTTTATATAGTATATTGTTTCTATAGTGCATATAGTAAATATCAACGAAGGTTTATATAGAATTGGGTTTCTATAGTGTGTATATAGTCAATATCACCTAATGTTTATATAGAATAGTGTTTCTATAGTGTGTATATAGTCAATATCACCTAATGTTTATATATAGTGTTTCTATAGTGTGTATATAGTCAATATCACTTAATGTTTATATATAGTGTTTCTATAGTGTATATAATCAATATCACCTAATGTTTATATATTATTTTGTTTCTATAGTGTATATAGTCAATGTCACCTAATGTTTATATAGAATAGTGTTTCTATAGTGTGTGTATTTATTTGTGAGGGCACTGTTAAAGGAACAGGGCCAAACCTCACCTTGTGGCGTCAGCACTTGCCAACTCTTTTTCCTCCTCTCAGCGAACAGATTGAATAGAATAGAATAGAAAACAATCATCACTGAGGCCAAACGGGCTTTTCACACCAAGGAGGGCACCCTGATGCTTGTGTAGAGTTACTCAATACAGCACTGTGCAAACCCCCCCCCCCTTCATTTCTTTATAATTTACTTCGAATCTCTTTTTCGGTGCAAAAATTCCAGTCAGACTCTCTGATGTCTGTCACATTAAGGAGATTCAATGAAAGAAATATCTCTTCATAATTCGCTTTCAAAGACCCAAACCTTCTTGTATGTTAATGCATTCCTGAGAAACAGTTCTCCAGGCTTCCTGAAGGACTTCCAGATGCGTGTATGGAAATCAGAGTAACAATATTGTGCAACAGTCTTGAGCCACTTCTCATTTCTTCACATTTCGCTTTGAATCTCCTTGTTGGTGCATAAAAACTCCTGTTTCTTGTCAGACTGTCTGATCTGTGTCCCACTGAGGAGATTAAAGAAGAAATTTGAGCAAATGTTTTACTGACAGGCTACAGAGTGTCTAAAGACACAAGGAGCCTAGATAAAGGAGTTCCAGCCACTCAGCATTCAGCACCACCAGTATACTGATCACCGCCCCATCATCTGGAACCATCTGCTCCTGGTTCTTCTCTGGTTCAGGACTTCAGTTAGACGCTCTTTGTATTTTGTATTTTGATTCATACGTGGGTCACTGTGTGTCTCAACAAAGCAAAAAACAATATTGGAAAATGAATGAATGAGGAGAATGGATGGATGGATGGATGGATAGATGGAGTATCTGTCACACTGGTGTTCAGCATTAGTCAGGCAACCCGACTCTCCGCGCGGTGGGGCGTCCTTGGCAGGGCTGCTCGGATTATTCCCGCGTGTCCAGTTACTGGACACATATAAGCTAACCAGGCCAGGTGGACACACACACACTCTCTTTCTCTCTCTCTCTCACACACACACACACACACACACACACACACACTCGCTGCCTCAGTACCTCGCACATCGTGGAGAAGGCAGGCGGACAGAATGGAGCCGGACTCAGAAAGTGTGCCTGAACTGGCCGAGGGCATCATGCAGTTAAGTGAACTGGCTTTTCTTTTTAACTCACTTTACTCAGAAACGTTCCTCCAGGCCTTCTGAGGCCACACCTCCCTGCACCTTTGCCCCTGCAGGCCTCTCTCCCCGCCTGCCACATACATCCCTCCGTCCCAGGGTTCTTTTCCGACCACCCAGAGACTCTGTTTCCCCGTCACTCACCCTTTAAATCCCAGTTTAATGCGTTTCAGTCTAGAGGTAGAGGTCGACCGATTTTTAATTTTACTGATTCCGATAGCTAGGTTGGTCCGTACTTGCAGATAATTGATTAATTAACAGATTAGTTTTTTAAATGGATACTGGATTTTAAAAAAAAAGCTAAATAAAAACACAAAACTCCATGTAAATTAGTACTGAACTTTCTTACAAAAAATGAACAAAAAAAAGTACTGAATCATGAAAATGTGCTGTATGAATATGTTAATAAATATTGAAGTCAATTAATAACATGACTCCAAACTGAAACACAAAGTAACCTGGAAAAAACTATTTTTGCCGATAACCGATAGTTCAGGGAATCAGCTATCGGTGCCAATTAATCGGCAAAACCAAAGTATCAGTCGACATCTAGTCTGAGGTTCTCTCCGAGAACCTGAACCTGGAGCTGCTACTGGCGAACTCTGTTTAGACGTTATGAGAAACAGTCGTTCTGTACAGAACAGGTTCTCTGATTGTGAGAATGTTCCACATGGTTCCAAAGCAGAAGTGAATGTTTGCTTCTTTGTCCCTGCGAACCTGTCGTTTATTTCTGTCATGCTTGGCTCCGCCTCATCACCACAAAAACAGAAACCGCGCCACAGAAAGCCGCCTGACGCGTGCTGGCGTTTCTGATCTGCACATTTTGCAGGTTGTCAACGCGACAGAATTCTTCAAAACTTTCTAAAAGGACTCGAGCGCGCTCAGATCGGTCTGTCCTGAATGTAAAACTCGCGTGTAAACATGTTTCCTTTTGCACCATTTGTACCAAAATTCATTTATCAAGTTTTTTTTTTTTTTTTAGAGCATCACAAGCTATGAGAAGTTTGTATGTTGTTTAATGCATTATTTGAATGATAATTGAGTGTTTATAGAACTTTATATATATTTCCTACCATCCATCCACTTTTCTTTATCTGCCAGCGGTGGATGTTTATCTCATATATTCACATTAGATTCACAAATGACATCAGCATTTTCATAGGATCTGCATCTGTACATATTGTGTGTATGTATGTGTTTGTGTATGTGTGTGTATCTGTGTGCGTGTATGTATCTTTGTCTGTGTGTGTGTATGTATGTGTGCATGTGTGTGTGTGTGTTTATGTATGTGTGTGTATATGTCTGTGTGTGTGTGTGTGTGTGTGTGTGTGTGTGTGTGTGTGTATATGTATGTATGTGTGTGTGTGTGTGTGTATATTTATGTGTGTGTATATGTGTGTATGTAGGTGTGTTTGTGTATGAGTGTGGATGTATGAGTGTGTGTGTATGTATGTATGTGTGTGTGTGTGTATGTGTGTGTGTGCATGTAGGCATGTTTATGTATGTGTGTGTGTGTGTGTGTGTGTGTGTGTGTGTGTTTGACACTGTGGTCTGTATAGAAATGTTTTATGAGAAGAAGTGGATGTGTTTGTGACTGGCGGGTTCTCCGGACACTCGCAGGCGTGTGGTGTAACTCTTGGGTTTTGGTTCCTGTTTTGAAATCCCATGATTCTTTAGTTGTCAAACCTAAACACATTTTTGAAGGGGGGGGCATTCTGCTGAAAGAGGAACTGGCATAAGGAACAGCGTCTCCATGTAGGGGAACCTGGTCTGCAGTGTTTAGGGGTAGAACCTCATCCAGAGCAACACCCTGCCTCCACCATATCACCTGAGCATCCTGGTCCCTTTCTTCACACACACGCATCCATCCACATGATGTAGATGATCAATCAGACGAACTCCATAGTCCAGTTCTCCACTTTCTATGAGAGCAACAGGAACTTCTCCAGCAGTTTCAGAACCAGCAGATCTTCTGTGGATCAGAACCAGACAGGCTGATCTTCATCCCCACCACCATCAGAGAACCTCGGGTTTCCAGGACCATGTCTCTGTTTCTCCAGTTCTCCTTCCTTCTTCACCCCCACCACCATCAGAGAACCTCCGAGGTCCAGGACCCTGTCTCCAGTTCTCCTTCCTTCTTCACCCCCACCACCATTAGAGAACCTCCAGGGTCCAGGACCCTGTCTCCAGTTCTCCTTCCTTCTTCACCCCCACCACCATCAGAGAACCTCCAGCGTCCAGGACCCTGTCTCCAGTTCTCCTTCCTTCTTCACCCCCACCACCATCAGATAACCTCCAGCGTCCAGGACCCTGTCGCCAGTTCTCCTTACTTCTTCACTCCCACCACCATCAGAGATACTTTGGGGTCCAGGACCCTGTCTCCGGTTCTGCGGTTCTCCTTCCTTTGAGCACTTTTGGTAGTTTCTGACGAGGAACCTCCTATAAGACCTGCTCTATTGAAGATGTTCAGTCATCCAGAGATCACAGTTTGGATCTTTTCATTTTCCTGCTTCCAACACATGGATTTCAAGAACTGACTCATGAACAAATATATTAACCACCCAACAGGAGACACTGTAACTAGATCATCAGAGTTCTTTTCTTCACCTATCAGTGACTTTAATAGTATTGCAGATCAGTGTGAAGCTGTAGGAATACCTTGTGGTACCTCACATTCTCTAAAGTCTGTTTTTCTTGTATGTTGTTCTAAACAGTCAATGATTGGTTGGTTTACATGTCAGGCTGAAACATCCAGCACAGTTTCTTCACAGCATTCAGTGGAGGAGTCTCATCCGGTGTGGTATTTTCATACATCGGTTAGTTTGGTTTTGTGTCTATCAGACAAAAATTGATTTCTGGACTTTTCTCCTGCGAGTACACTACAGTTTTTTAGCAGCTGTACTTCACCTCTATTGAACTTCTGGAACATTTGTGTCCCACACTGTGTGTATCCGGCTAGTTGTGTAAGCTGTAGTTGTGGATGTCCCTTGGATGTTTCTTCCACTTCACTATGCAAATATGGAGCAACATCTATTGCAAATCACTCACTGCATACTATCTCACTCACTGAAAGTAAAAGGATGGGAGTGTTACATCTGACTGCCTCCACTTTTATGAGTGGCAGTTCATTAATGTGTGCATATATAAAGATTAGGAGGTCCACTCCCATGTTGTGTTGGTTCTGAGTGGAATGAAGTATCTAGAGCATTATCCACTGTCAGTGTGGAATGAGAGGTGGGGGAACACCCCTGCAGGTAGTGACTCACTTCATTTGTTGTTGCTGGTTGCCAGGTATTTACCCTCACCCAGTCTAAAGGGGTGTGAGGCCTGTGTGAGTCTGAGCTGTTCTGTGTCAGGGACACGCCTTGCCTTGAGTTTCGTGGGCCGATCTGCACCCTTTCACCTCCTTTATGTAAGAGTGAGTTAATTCGGTGCTGTGATGAAGCCTTAAACCCTCGCTGTCCTCTTTACCTCCTGCTCTTTGCTCCTTTACAGGCTTCAGTGTCGCTCTGGGCTCCTTTTCTGCTCCTCCTGTGTTCCAGTACTTGAGGAAGTAGTTTTAGCATGCAACCAGAACTCACTCATTCATTCAAGCTCACAGGTGCGACGTGGAGCTTTTTTACTTCAGGCATGATTTGTAGCCAAACTGGGCATCTGTTTATTTAATTTAAACATCCATCCATCCATCCATCCATCCATCCATCGTCTGTACCGATTATCCTTATAAATGGTGGCTGGTAAAGAGGTACTGCAATGTATTATGAATTAAAAGTGTCCCACAACAAACAAACAAAAAATATACACAAGCATGAGTGCAGTACAGGATGAGCGAGGCTCGTTCATACGTTTTTCGTTATCAATGCTCTCCTCTCACAGTGATACCAGTTCAATGGCCAAGAAGGTCATTAAAAGTAATTATTGTTGTTTAGTTTAAGAGGGAAGGAGAGATTCGGGGGAGCGGATTATCTAAAAGTCAATCGGTCACACGTGAACTCACCACTGCACACAGTGTGAACAGCACAAAATTTCTCCTCTGCATTTAAACCCATTCACCAAGTGAAGCAGCGGGCAGCCATGAATACTGCAACCATGTGGAGAAGTGTGTGGAGACGGTCTCGGGGAGCAGTGTGTGGGGACAGGGAGCAGCGTGTGGGAACGGTACTTACTCAGGGTACCTCAGAGGTTCCTAGCAGTCTGGAGGATCGACCCACAACTTTCTGATCGCAGGGTGAATGCCCAAACCACACAGGGTGCGTCCCGAATACAAATATATTTTAAAGTATTTGTCCGAATCCGGTATTCACAAAAATACACTTTATTTGTGCCAATCCAAATACCGTATTTGTATTTGTCTCCACCCCTAATTGATATAGATATAGATAGATAGAGATAGACAGATAGTAGGGGTGTGCAGAGCTGCCACTATTCGTATCTGTATTTGTTGAAAGGGGAAAGATATTCGTATTCGTATCTGTATTCGTATTCAAGTAAAATTCTTTATTCTGCATGCAAACTCTGTTTGGGAGCAGAGTATCTAAAAGTGAAAGTAAACATTGTTCAACACGAATATCCTCCGTGGCATTTAACCCATTCACCAAGTGAAGCAGGGTGCAGCCATGAACACGGCGGCCACCATATTCCGTATCCATATTCGTAAAAAAACACGTTATTTGTGCCTTTCCGAATACCCTATTTGTATTCGGCTCCATCCCTAATAGATAGATAGATATACAGACAGATATACAGATATAGATATGTGAGTGTGTGTGTGTGTATATGTATATATATATATATAGATGTGTATGTATATATATTTACGTGCTACCTCATACTACAGCCACTGCTTGGTTCCTACTTAGTCTTATTTTATGATCTAAAGAGAATACTTATTGCATTTCCTGATTGTGAGGTTTCCCTCCGGGTTTAAAGGACGAATCCCCATCAGATTAACATCCTGCAGGACTGAAGGCGACTCTGACTCATCATCAGGGAACGCTGAGGCAGAAAGATCTGCAGGAAAAAGCAGAAACCCAAATACAGCCTGAAACAGATCCAGAGGGAGGAAGTGAGATTGGAGGGAAACTCATTTGCCTGTCACACACAGGCCCTTTGGGATGTGATTTGTATTATTTGCTGTCAGTTTGCATCGGAACAGGGCGACCACACAGTTTTAAAATGGTTTTGAAGCCATCATTTTGAACACCAGATAACGGCGGCGCGTTCTCGATGTGGCGAGGTCAACCACGCCGTGGCTTTATTAGCATAACATCTGAGTGAAGACTGGTGGCGGTTGTTAGTGATGCTTCCTCTTCACACTTTCTCTTCCTGCGCCATCTCACTGAAGATCTTTATCACAACCGAAGACTTCCTCTGTTTCTTACTGTTAAGAGCCTTTTGACCCCAATACTGGGTTATAGATCTGCCTCGTATGCGCTCTTTCCTACATGTGCATTCTGTGCCCCACCCTCAGTCTGATTTAAAATTCTACGAATTTTCCCTGACTCTCCCTGACCAATCAGCAGAGTCTCCCTGACCCCTTGTATAAAGAAATGTAAATATAAGGTTTGGGTTCTGAGCAGAAAAGGGTGTTTACAGGGATTTTAGAGTTCAGCACAGCATTTACACCACTGTTGTTGAATATGTTCAGCTTGGCGTGCTGAACGGACCAAAACCTCACAACTCCATCTCTGATCTCCTCTACATGCAGGGTTATCTAGAACCAGGTAGTAAAATGGGCAGTTCCGAACAGAACAGCTCTATCTGCTGTAAAGCTGCTGGATGTGGGCAACTGGAGAAGCGCAGTGATGGGAGTGGAGACCAGGTGGATCTTTTTAGCATGTGTTTCCCAGTTGCACGGCTCGTACAGACTTTACATTCTGCTCCTCTACCATCATCACTCTGGGTTAGAGTTTAGATTCTCTGCCTAGACCTGGCCCGGGCCAAGCCATGATCCAGCATTTGAGTGTCTCAGAACTCAGTTTACGAACGCACCCAAAGTTGAGAACGTGTTATAAAGGCCCAATTATATAAAAAAATTGACTGGTTTATATTGGTTTTGGGCCAAAAATTACAGTAAATGTGTCAGGCTGGGCTCGGACACAAGGAGCACGGGTGCAGGTCGGGTTTGGTTTCATTTATTGGGCCCGACTTAAACTGTACTCTGGGTCCAGTCCTTACATTCTTCATTTTCAACCAAAAATCCTGAAGTTTATACTCGCAATGCGTGTTCCATAAGTTAGCGGATGTTGACTCAGACTTCACAAAGATTTTGTGTTGTTTAATGTTGCACATTTTTAGAAGGGGTACTGAGCAAAACAGATACATATAGGCGTAAACACATATCAGGTTTCGGCTGCTGCACTATATTCTATTAACTAAATTCCCTGATAACTCCCTGACTCTGCACCCAAATAATCAAACTCACGACTTTCCCTGTCTGGAAACGTTTTTACTGGAATTCCAATAATCCTGACATGTGGGCTACCCCGTCTGTGGATTCTTCTCTCTCTCTTCTGACCTGAACTGTAATGAATAACCGCTCCCTAATGTTGATCCCTCTGTTTCCCTGCAGGATGCTCTCTATCCAGGCGGCTCCAGGTCAGTTCGGTCCGGAGGTGCGGGAGACGGGCCTGCGCTGCTGGCGGGTGGAGAAGATGAAGGCCGTCCCGCTGGAGGCTTCCGAGGTGGGAGCGTTTTTCAATGGCGACTCCTACCTGGTCCTGGACAACCGGGGCGATCAGGGAGCAGACCTGCACATGTGGATCGGTGAGGTTCCCACATTCTTACAGAAGGAGGTGTTAGGAATATCACAGTAAAATCGAATTTCCGCCTCAATTTTGATTGAATGATACTACACAAGGGGTCTCGATTGTCTGATCTTTTTCACACTGAGGAGATGAAACAAAAGAAATGTGAACAAATGTTTTACTGACAGGCTGCAGAGAGTTTAAAGAAACAAGGAGCCTAGATAAAGGAGTTCCAGCCACTAGGGATGAGCGAGTACAGCATTATCTGTATCTGTATCTGTATCTGTTAAACAGATGAATTATCTGTATCTGTA
>JBBKCR010010227.1:0-12682 GCA_037577295.1 Ladigesia roloffi | reverse complement strand
GAAACAAAGTCACCTTCGACTTGGATGCCCTGGGGGTAAGCAAATAAACATCAAATTTTCATTTTGGGGTGAACTATGCCTTTAAGTAAATATATAAAATAAAAAAACACAATTATTATTATTTGATTTCTAGGCATTTATGAGAGCTACCATTGCTGTATTTAAATCACTTTGCACTTTGTATTATAGTCTCATGACAATCTGTAGCATGATGAAATGGACCCCTGAAGATCCCTGAGGTGATAAAGCAAGGTGAGTTTATCCCTCATAAATATAAGATAGTTTCATCTTTTCTTCCTGTGGTAACATGAAATTTAAATCAGGTGTCATTCAGTGAAATGCCAAAAAAAAATTCATCTAAAAAATAACTTCTTTACTGTAATATGTTTGTAGATCATTGTTTGATATAAGTGGCTTACTGTTTGCCTGTATAACATGTTTAAGTATTTAAATGTCTACCCCCATGATGTCACTTTTGATGCTGATGCTGAGTGGGCAAAGATGAACTTCACTACACAGCAGGCTGCAGTAAAGACAGTTGGATTCTCCCAGAGGTGACAGCAAGACTGGTTTGTTGACAGCTCTGCAGACATAAAAGCACTGTTAGAGATCAAACATAAAGCCTACTCTGCTCTTCTTTCCAACCCTCAATCTCAGACCAACCTCCAATCCAACGACAACTTTGACAAAAGCAAGATTCATGGTGGGTCAGGAAAACAGCAGAAATTCCATGTTATGCAGACATGAACAGCCCTCAAGCCTCCTATGATGCACTTAAATCTGTGTATGGTCCACCTCACAATAGCATTAACAATGTATGGCCGAAAAATGGACAGGAACTTTTAAAACAAGATTCTCCTGTCACTCACCACCTCCACTGGGTCCAGAGGGCATCCTAAAACACAGCTGGCCTTCCGAATCAGCCTGTTCAGTCTTTTCGCGTCCTCAGCAGAGATGCTGCTGCCCCAGCAGACCACACCGTAAAAAATGGCTGAGGAGCATGGTCAGGGTTGTTTAGTTTTTCAAATGTCATTTTTGAGTGTTTATAGACATTCCAGTGTCTTTAGTTTTACAATTTAAAACAATCATGAGAACGTAGATGGTCAGCAATGTAACCAGTGATTCCAGCAATGAGATCTGGGTGTTTGAGCCCTTTTTAGAAGCTGAAATTGTTGATACAGTGGAGATTAAAAGTTTGGGAATGCTTTAGAATGTTCTCTAGATTTGTATACATTTTACTTTAAACTCCAGGTTTTCACACAAACCTAAAAATTAGATCAAGGGAACTCAATAAAAAATATTTGTTCTTTGAGGAAATGGTCCAGTATTGCATACCAGTGAGCAAAAAAGAATTATGTGAACTTCTAGGATCAAGTCTTCAAAGCACCTGTTTCTGGAACTGTATCTGTGCTGTTGATGCTCATTAAGCTGAAAATGCTAAAAAACCATCTCTAAAAAGTCGGACTCCACAAATACACGGTCAAATTGAGTAAAAATTGGGGATATTTAAGACCATACTTAACCTCATAGTTGGTGACAAACAAATTTCACTAAAGAGCAAGGTGTTTAATAGTTTGCAAGGTAACAAAGGACCCCAAGGTAACGTCTATGCAACAAAAGACCTTTTCATTAGCTAATGTTAAAGTACATAAACCCACCATCATGAGAACACAGAACCACAGTGTCCAAAAAGGACATTTTAAAAAGGACATCAACAGTTTGCTAAAGATCACGTAGATAGAGCAAAAGAATCCTGGGAAAATGCTTTTGTGAACAGATTAAACCAAATGAAAGCGTTTTGATTTACTTGAGAAGCATTATGCTTGGAGAAACTGCAACACACCAGTCCAGCATAAGAAGCTTCTCATTACAGTACTGAGGACTGGACTGCTTATTTGCTTCATCTGGGCTAGGAATTGCTTGTCATTGAAACAGTGAATTCTGATTTATACCAGAAAATTCAAAAGGAAAATGTTAACATCTCTGCAGGAACTCGGTCAGAAAAGATTCTGCTGGGAGATGTTCCACCAAATAATTGTTAAAGCAAAAGTTACTGAGTTAATACCAACATAACAAGCAAGGAAGTGTATCACAACGTGATGTGATGTAAGCAGCAGACTACACAAATCATGACAACAACCACTTTCTCCCCATAAACAATAACACACTGATATAATTGACCTCACTGTGATGAATCAGAACAATCAAAGAAGCCCTGTATTGCCCCCGCCCCCCTTCTGTGTATATCTTTTAATCCTCCACATGAGAACAATGCTAGTGTAGGACAGGACCTTACATAGGGGAGTTCAACAGTACTGGAAAAGGCAAATATGTAGTGACTTGTCAGCAAAGCGGAATATTTTAATTTTGTTTACAATCATGTTTGGGAGTCAAAGACGCCATCAAGCACCACCAAAGTGCAGGAGAATTAATGTCCATTTAACAGATGTCGGAATTCCCAGATTTAAGCACAATCAGGGGGCATGAGAGCCCCTGGGGTCCATAATGGAATACCCAGTCATATTGTTGGATGACATCCATGTCATCTCATTACTCCAGGTCAGTGGCTGGTTGGGACCTAAGGGGGTGGAGTTAAAGAGAGGCGGCGACTGGAGGCTGGTGGGGGCCCAGGTCAAAGGCCCAGGAGTTCCTTTCCGAGCTCCTGCCAGGTGGGTAAAACTAGCTTGTGTCAGCAACATGATATTCCGAGGACCTGTGAATGGTGGGCTGTCCCACTGGAGGGAACGAAATGCAAATCCTCTCTTGTGGCTTCTCAAAAAACCTGTTGGACCAGATTTCGCTTGTTACAGAATTGAAAGAGGAAATCAGTGTTTCTGCAGGCCTGCCTGCTGCGGCTCTTTTCCAGATTGCTATAGGTATCAACATGATGGGATTTGTGCTAAAATGAAAAAGAAATGCACAACAAAAAATTCTAAAGTAAAACTCCAAAAAACCTAATTAAATAAGTCCATATATTCTGACTCAGGTCAACTAAATTGAAATTTGCAACAAGTTTTTCTTTCATTTGATGGAGAAAACATTTTCCATTTCACATGACACTGTTCTCTTTTTCTTTTCTAGTACATGCAATCAATTTCTATAGTACAGAAAGACTGAAATATACTTCTCCCACCATCTAGTTGGTGGTCTAGAAACATTTCCCGCACACAGTCATCAAAGTATATGAATGGCTGTCAAAGTATATTTGGTGTTGCCTTGTTCTGTCTGAGAGGATGACTGCATTCGAGATGGATAGCATCCACCCAAGAGAATGGTACCAATTGCAATCAGTTGAGTACATAATCTCCCCTTATCACCTTGTTCCTTCCATGCAAGAGAGCAATTCCATCCACAATCAGTTAAATAGGCAGCCAAAACAAAAATTGAAAGTGAAACGAAAACCTCCATTGCCAAGCCAGCCCTTACTGTAGACAAAGAAAATGATAAAAACCATCATTGCCATGGCACCCTCACTGGAAAAGAAATTCACCACTACAAGTATGAACAGATCTGTGGGAGACAATGTCTGGCATAGCTACATAGCTTTATGGCAATTTTGTAAGAATCTGGATCCAGGTTACTGCTAGATGTTTAAAGCACCTCTGGTCCAAATGAGCTTCTGTAAATGCTTTTAAAAATCGCATAGAAAAGAAAAAAAATTGGGTCATTCTGGCTCAACTCAACAAATGGTCCTCATTCAACCATCTCAGAAATGATCCATGGCATTTTGTTGCTTTTTGTTTGTCCTAGTGCCACATAATGACCCGCCTGTTAACCTTCATAACAAGGACGATACTTCAATGAATGTGTTGAAACAAAACATACTTAAAGTACAAAAAATCTGAAACAAATTTCAAATTTTCAAAGAAGATTCAAAGAAGACAAGTCTCAATAAATGTTTGCAGTATAAGTGCGCTACAATGAAGAAGCACAATTGGGATGTGGCTAACCCTGAGCATGTGCATTGATACCAGAGAGGCCTAAAGCTGGGAACAATGCATTCTTGGCATAGACCCTCGCTTGCTCGTCACATGCCATATAGTGCTGAACTGTTCCTGCTGGCTTGCGGCGCAGCCAACCAAGAATGAAAGAGTCGGGTCAGATTAGAATCACAGACCAGCTAATTTAAACCCTACAAGCACACACATTCTGCCCCACCACTGTTCTTTTGAAGTGCTCCACTTCAGCTGGATAATTTCTTAATCTGCTGCTCCAACACTTGGCACACACTGGAAGATCCAAAGTCTTGTAGCTCAGTCACACAGAGCAAACGGAATTTAAGTAATATGAAACATTACTATGAAAAAGCCTTAGGCCCTTATATGTCTAAAAATATTGCACTTTTAAAGAAAAATGTATTTCCCATCAATTTTTTTATTAGTCCAAGACATTTTTGTTATGATTCTTTGCTTTAGAACGGGAGATAATACTTGCAACCTTTTCAAACCCCATCAAGTTCATTATTAAAGTGGAAGAGACTAATTTTATGACTAAGTATGACTCACCGTCAGCCGTAAAAATGAACATAACCATGAACTTGTTTTCAAAAACACTTGTGATTTAAAAATGTCTTAGGAGACATAAAAATCTTGAATTTAATTACATTTTTCCATTTCAGAAGTCCCAAACCACACTCTGAAGTCTGGACCACCTTGGAAAGGACCTTGTGGTTTGAGGGGTTTGAGAGAAATTTTGGAGGTGCATCAAGTCGTAGATGTAGGTAGATACTAACATCCACTTTCTTGTAGCTCAAGTTGTATACTAAGGAAGCACCATTTGGATGCCAAATATGAAATGATCTGCCAATATTTGTGAGTTATGGATTACACCTCAGAACCTTTCAGAGAAAAATATGTTGGGCACACATTACTGACATGGTCATATTAAAAAGAAAAAGATAAGAAGCTGATGGTTGATGTGGCAGTTTGAAAAAAGGCACATTTTCAGGATTTAATTAAACAAAACTTTATGTTTAATTATTCTAGAAAGGCTTCCTCTTCAAACAGTAATATTTGACAGGTCTTCCATGAGAAAAGACGAGCTTTACACTCTGAGACCAAAAAGAGCACCAAGCCATATTTTAATTTAAAAGAGTTGCTCATTCTGTGCTCTCTCTCTGTGCTTGCCCTGTGTTTGATCTCTGACTATCTTTCTTTCTGCCTCATTGAATTTTACGCCTTGGAATGCCTCAGAAAATCTTTACCCTTACAGCAGAATTTCCAAGCCCTGGTTGAAGCGTACCCAATACCGTTCAATAATAAAAGGGCCCATATCATCACTTGTCTGCAAAGAAAAATAAATAAACACTGTTTGAATTCAAAGGTACAGCCCATCATTCAATGAGTCCATATATGTATGTATAATATATATATATATATATGTCACAAAACCAACACATTAAAATCTTATTCGCCAGCCATCTCCTTATTCAGCAAACAGCAGTTCAGTCCTGCCCATTCAAGCTGAAGTTCTCCGGACTGTTTCAGGGACCTCCTGCCTTTGGAATGAGTTGCAACATAGGGCAGCCAATCAGAAAAGATAAAATGTACATATATCTGTCTTAAAGACATAGTAAACAAAAGCAGCCTGTTTAATACTGAAAAACAGCCTATTTAGTAGTAATACTTAAAAAAATTGCAGGGGGTTCACCCATTTTTTCTTTTTTATTAAGATAAAACTAATAACCTAACCTGTGTCTGCGAAGTTGTAGTCCATAGTTTTCTGACATCATAAATGTCCGTTAAATAGACTTTGTTCTGAGCCAATTAGTCAAAGGATTTAAGGTTTAATGTCGTTAAAGTGTTGAGTTTGAATAAAAACCTTGTGTTGTGAGGAATAACAGCCAGTTGCCTGCTCATTTTAAGAGGACTTTTATGCTGCATAACACACTATTGACATAGTTGTTAAAAAACAAATGAATGATTCATCTGATTCCTGGATTAACAGATGAAAAAATCATCAGAATACTCTATTCCAAAAATATTCAATAGTTGCAGGTGTAGACTGGGCTCAACAGTCTCTTTTTATTTAATGAACAGTAATAAAAATACAGGGATTTAAGAAGAAGAAACGGAGAAACAAGAGAAAATCTCACGAGCTTCATGGAGGAAATTCTGCACTGCAGATTCCACAGGAGCATCAAACGGCAGCAGCCAATCAGCAGCAAGGAGATGTAAATAACATTCTTGGATTGGTTATTTTGCGCTATAGCAGCGTAACGTTTTCCTTCCCAGAATGTATCCAGTAGCTCACCCTTCTCCTGGAGTGCTCTCTTGGAAGGCACAGGGCGCTTGCGCTGCATATTGGGGCTTTTAGAAGAATAAAATTAAAACGAGAACAGGATGGCAGCTACTGGAAATTTTACTAAATTTATATTTGAATGACAATTTATCTTACAAAATTAGTAAATTATATTTTTCATAATATTTTAGAACTAATATGCATAACTGAACAAACATTTCCACGAAAAATGCAACCAAAATTAGAAGAAACTGAGTGGCATTGCACTGGGGGGGACTCTCATTTCCTTTATTGTTCTGAGTTTTAAACCCCTCTGAGCCCACTGGGTGAGGGAAAGAGCAAATCCCTTTGAAGGGTGAATATAAGAGACCATAAATATGAGGAATAAAATCTCCCAGCAGCAGCTGCAGAAAAAATGGGGACAATGGGGGTAATGTTTGTTCAACAGTGATGTGTAATCAATAATCACAGATAGTAGATGTGTGTTTTCATTCAATTATTTTAAAATCAAGTGGTAATATGTGAAGCATATTTATTGTGCAAAACTTGCCAGTGAAATATGAAGGGTTTTGCACTATTGTTATTGCGTTTCTTTATTCTCTACTAGTATTCCATGCTGGAGTATGGCATTAATTAAAAAATATATTTAAAGATCCAGATTCTGTGCATAAAATCTGCAGGAGAATCACCCCACCAACAGCAGTAGTGGACTAGAAATGTTGAACTTCAAAGAAAATGATCAAAAGACCCATATCTGTGGAAAAGGGGGTATATCTGTATGTTGATGCAGCACATGCACATCCAGCTTCTCGGGGAATTTAGTGATCCACAGGGAAGCAGGGTGTTAGTCTATTATGCATACAGATGGAGTAACAAAGAATTAAAAGAGATCCTCCTTTTTCCTCACCTTTTTACGATACGTTTAATGTAATATGTATCATACACTCCAAAGCCCAATCTATTATGCATACAGACGGAGAAACAAAAAGCATTAAAAGAGATCCTCACTTTTTTCCCCTCACTTTAAGATAAGATTGATGTAATATGTAAGTATATTATTCACTCCCAAGCCCATATAGCCTGTATAAAAATACGTGCACTTCTCCAGTGCCTCAAGGAAAGGTGCTGTACCATGAGCAAATGTTTTTCCATTACAAACGAAGCAATTCCTTTCTCAGCTGCTTGATCACAGGGCTAAAAGTGGACTGCAGTACAGCTGACTGCATTACTGTTTGATGATTGGTTGAAATTTAATCATCAGAACAAGGAAAGTGGCCAATGTTTCATTGCTGACTGTGTCCAAAAATAAAAAACATACAAATAAAAACTGGGAAGTCAAAGTGCAAGCACTCCTATCTGACTGGAAGGAAGCAGTAACAGAAAAGCCTGTTTAATTCTAATTGAGGTTGGATAACGGTCATGTAAAAATGAATGACAGTGGAGTTCAGGAAAAATACAATATGTAGGAAACATGTATATGATCTGAAGATCTTCTTTCAGTGTTTGACTGACAACAAAATAACCCGTTAATCCACAGGATACTCCACTGTATTAGCTACAGATATGAAGCCAACACCAGTCTAATTTTCTTCCAGGATTTGTAACTCTGCTAATGTAAACATTATGAAGTGATTACAAAGTTCAAATATAAAAAATGTGACCCATATTTACTGTGATGTACAGCACCAAACAAAAACCCACAACAGATTCTCCACAAGAGCAGATAAGCCTCAACATGTGACAAAGCAGGTTCCCATGAGGGTGGAGAAGACGCCCAGCGAAAGACAAATCAAACACAGCTGGTCGGTAAAGAACTGAAAAGAAGCACAAGAAGAGCTAATTAGCATCAACATCTGACACTGAACTCTAGACTGGGAGGCAAAAATTCCCTTAATTGCCAACTGGAAAAAAACCTATGTGGAAATAATAAAAAACTGATTTCTCATGAAACCCTATAAAGATAATAAGAAGAAATCTGATTTTAAAGAATATTACACTACAGCTGGGCAAACATATCCACATAGACCACATGTGATGGGTGTGTCTGCTTTCTCACTGCTAACTGGTCGAAACAAGACAGGCTGACAGAGCCGCTCAGTGTTTCTGTTTCTGTCTCTTGTTTTCGTGGCTGCCAGCTAGAGTTTAGATCGGGCCCAAAAAATGACCCCGACCTGAGCCCATGCACCTTGTGTCCGGGCCCAGCCCGGCCTGACCCATTAACTGTAATTATCGGCTCGAGCCCGATTTAAACCTGAATTTGTTAAAATATGTGGGCGATTTAATGCTTGATCACGGCCCGGCCTGGACTCTGAAAGGAAGAATCCAGACTCGCTTGCTTTGAACACGCCATGATTTATTGATAGCTTTCTTAACGTGTGTGTTCCTGAAAGGTTTGGAGTAACTGAGACAAAAAGCAGGAACACTGAACATTCAAAATGCTAAAACAAGGGGCGGGCCATGAAGTCGGGGGCAGGCCATGCAGTCAAGAGGGTGGGACATGGCACGCAGGGACTGCATATATATATATATAAATATATATAATATTGTATTATCACTGGCGGCTGCTAATCTTTCAAACAGGGGAAGATCATTTTAGATGTACATCATGAAATTTCTTACATTATTTGTACATAAATTCTGGCCTCTGTTCCTTTTTCAGAAAATAGTTTGTGTCCATCGGGGACAGCATCCATCGGGGATATATTAGTGCTGCAAAGCGATTAATTTAAATGAACTAGTTTATTGCAAATCTGGGAAATAATTAATTACAATTAATCACATTTCGGAGTCAACCCAATAAATGATATATAATACACACACTAAGTCATCCAATTTTGAAATTAAGGCTTTGTTTATTGGGTTTTTTCCCCATCTCTGTCACATTTTAAAAAGTTGTGAGATGAAAAAAAAATTACTTTTGAATAGAAAAGGCATACCACACTGGGTCCCAATGGTGGTGCTGAAGGTAGGACTCAAACCCAGGACCCCATGGTCCAGAGGCAAGTATCCTACATTCTGAGCTACCTCCACCCCAAACTAATTGTAATCACTTTTGCAAAGCAGACAAATTCCCCTATTTTTGTCCAAATCCCCCTCTGGTAGTAACTTAAAATGAAATTGTGCATTTAACAGCGTGTGTTTATCTTCCATCGCTAGCAAGTGGCTGATATCAGATCACTTCTTTTTGTGGCATGCCGTTAGCTGGCGTAGAGTAATACTGTAATGATAATAATGTGGTACTGCAATGCAGAAGGCTGTTTAGTTTTCAAATTAATCACGCGATCAATTCATTTTAAAGCTCTATAGAACATTTATTAACGCAAATATTTAATGTGATATTTGTAACGGCACTGTGTTTGTTGTGTATATCAAAATAATTGTTTTTTTAAATACTCATTCTTCACTCATTCCTTGTAATGTGGATCGAGTCTTAACCATATTCTAAAACAATGGTTCTCAACCTTTTCAACATTAAGGCCTAACTGTCTATCATGGCATGTTGCCAAGGCCCGCTTGGCCACATTAGACAATATTAAATAACCAAATGTGGACCAATGGCCTGTCTCGATTTTTGAGTCGCGGCCCAAAAAAAGCCTTCACCGCCCATCAGTGGTCTACAGCCCAGTGGTTGAGAAACCCGGTTTTAAAAGATACTTTTCTCCACTGTAAGCTATGACACCATTTCCTCATACGGATACATGATAATGGCATATGTAATATCAGTCCACCACTGATTCTTTTTGTTATATGGAGTGCCTTTAAAAATGCTTGTAATACATCAGTCTGATGGGGTAGGGCCACCTTTTTCTTTCCACTTTGACTGACTGCATGCTTGTGGAGGACGCAGTGCTTGGCTTGCTTTGTATTCCAAAATGTGCCCCATTTTGAGGTGATAAAACAAATTCCTTGTATTTCCTCTCTTCACAATTAGGCCTCACCTACACAGACTTTTAATTTTGGATGAATGAATGCACTCTGAGTGCCATGGGTTTTTTTTGTTGCGTTTGTATCTGCGCTTGATTGACTTTAGTGAGGCTTTACACTGGTGTTCATCTGACACCGTTTAACTCCAGCCTGCAGCCCAGTTATGTATTCGCCTGTGGGGGCAGTAATTATTCTTTCAAGAAGTCGGCCATCTTGATTTGTATTTCGACACTGAAAGCATTGTAGTTCTTTTTTCTTTGTTGAAACTTGCAATTGACTTTATGCTTTTAAAAATCCTCCTGATACGGCCCCGTAGGCAGGAGAGGATTTCGGCATAAATTTTACACCTCACGAACACGCAGTGCCAGGGCTGAATGCCGGTGTGGATATGGTGATTTGCAGAAAACTGAGCAGAAAAACACTCAGTGCTCAGTCCATGCACACTTGGTGGCACAAATGTCGGAAAAAGCCTGATTCATCCAGAAGAGAGAGAATTTAATATACGAAGCAACCCCTCTTCTTCCCTCCATGTTTAAGCTCCATGCTTTCGACCTAAATAGGTACAGCCTGATAACATCAAAGCATGCTAACGCAGAAGGACGTTATATTCAATATCATTACCGTTGGCCAAATTAATATCGTTTCTGATCGTATACCGCAGGGGTCTCCAACACGTCGCTCGCGACCCCTCTCCAAGTAGCTTGCCGAAGGGTTAACGAATCTACAAACATTGGGAAACGTGATCAGTCAAATTTTATTACTCACTTGGAAAACCTACTTGCATGTATAGGGAATCATATCCGCCCCCTTCTTACACCAAATCATTATTGGCCCATTAGTTGTCAATAAAACAGTTGCACTGCTGTCAAGTTTGATGAGTCAAATTTGATGACTCAGATTCGAATTCAGATTCAGATTCAGATTCAGATGATGGGAGATAGGCAGGAACCAAGACCACTGCAGCTCGCCAGACAAACAAGAGGCTGAAAACATATTTTCATGATATAAAAATGAGAAGCTCTCTGCCATTTTCATTTTGTAAAAGTAGCTCTCAGAGGTACAAAGGTAGGAGACCCCTAGTATAACCTTTTATACCAACAACCCCTAATTACACCTAATAAACAGCAAACATAACAGAAGTAACGATCTGAAGCCCCACATTTAGAACTACATTATTATCAGTTATTGAATGTTTATTCTCTTTGTAATAAGGATGCAGACAATATCTGGAATCTTATTTGCTAATATTTGCTGAAAATGAACTACATTGGAATGAATGGATATTTTGAGATGTTTATTGCAGTCCACAAGAGCAGAACATTTAGGTGAAGCTGGACTTCTTCAGAAAAACATTATATTTATAGCAAATCATTGCTGTATATTTTCCTGAATTTACAGCTGTATTAATGGCACCTGCATTTAAAGCTATTCATAAAAAAGACCAGATTTCAGTATGGAAATTCCATTCTCGTTCTATGATGATGGGAATTACAGAAGAAAAAGAAGTGAAACGCCATGATCCTCATGAGCCTTACATTCATTTATCATGCACTGACCAGCCATGTGGCTAACGTGAAGCACAAACTTAACTAAATAATTCAAAAAGAACATGTACAGTCAAAAGGGACTGCACCGTCCGCTCCACTGCACTCCTGAGATAAGTGTCAAAACCATGGAGAAAAAGAGTCATTATCCAAAGCTCATCTGCCTTTGGGGAGCTGCCTGGCACAATCACTGGAGGCAAACAAAGAGGTCAGATGAAGGCATGTCTCCTCCTTTGAGTTGTTACTCTGACTAATGGAGACACATAAGCACACAGAGCCTTGAACACATAGTGACTTAGTGACTTAAAATTGGCTCCTCTTTGTCCAAGGCCCCTTCCTCCACCGTGCCATCGTATGGAGTCAGACACTGATGGGTTTTATGGAGACCTCGGAGTCACGCTAGGGAACTTTTCCTGATCCTGTATTTGGAGCTGTTTGGCCTTATGTTTTTAATGAAAAGACAGAAAGCCTGCTGTCACTATGGATTATGTGTCATTCAGGAATTATTGTGATAATCAGTCCCTAAAACAGCTTTTAAAATCTACCAAAGAATAAACATTAATCAAAAAAGCAATCCATATATCCAAAATACTTCACTAGAAAAAGAAGCATTTAAAAAGATAATGCAATTGGAACATATAACTATACATATGCAAAAGTTATGGTGTATATATTAAATATAATAAAATAACAATAATCTAAATGACTACAGACCAGTTGCACTCACTCATATCATTGCAAAGTGTTTTGAGAGAGTGGTGCTGGCCTAAATCCAGAACAACATCCCAGACACTCTGGACCCCCTGCTGTACGCCTATCAGGCCAACAGATCCACATCAGACGCCACCACGGCTGCCCTTCACTACTCCCTCTCCCACCTGGAAAACAAAGACTCCCATGTCAGGGTTCTCTTTGTTGACTACAGCTCTGCCTTTAACACGGTCATCCCCCACAAACTCACCCATAAACTGACC
>JBBKCR010010216.1:0-12682 GCA_037577295.1 Ladigesia roloffi | reverse complement strand
GTTGGTCTGTGTCTGTGTAATGTGGCAGTCACCACAAACAATTTCCTTCGGGATAAATAAAGTTTTCTGATTCTGATACTTATACAACTTTTCAACTTGCCTGTTCATTCACAAGTTTAGTGTATGAGTAGGAACATTTAAGCAATCCAGCCTTTCAAAGCAATAAAGAGTGTCTAAATGACATTGATTTCAAATGATTTAGCTGCTAACTTAAAACTGAATGGGCTTTCAAGTATGACAGTTATTTCAGTCCTGAATGCCAATGAAACACTACAGCTCTTTTTTTAACAGTATGTTTAAAAGGTGACAAAAGACACAAGAGCTCTATATACATTTTGGACAGTAAACTTTTCTGGTTTTTATTCTGGTTAAAATTTCTGTCTTGGCCACAAAATTTCAGTCATCAGCTGTGTTTTATGGTATGTCCCACTCTATCCAAAATGATTAGATCTCTGCTGTCGCAGCCACTAGTTCATATCAAAGGTAAATTCAGACTGCACCCTTTATAGCATGGCAGGTGGATGAAGTACAACATAAATATTTCTCTGAAAAAAAGGAACACAGGACAGAATTTATAAACAAATAATGTAACGAATTTCATTATGTAGACCTCAAATTAGCTCCCCGTTTGAAAGACTCACAGGCCCACTGGTGTCGTCAGGTGCCAAGTCAGCTCAGAGTTGCACCTGAGCTATCTGGTTAGTCGCTAGGTGCCTTTTGACAGGCCCACCTGCCGTTTGCTTATTTTAACTAATTTGAATAATGTTATTGTCTGTGCTGTGTGATTGGGTGTTGAAGATGTTAAGCGTGTCCAAAATACTTTGTCACCAAGCTCTTTAGTGAGCCTTGGAAGCTTGCGTTTGAAGCTGGGAACGAAGCTCTGGACTCATGCTCCTTCCACAGAAGGGTGCTTGTGAGAAAACAAGAAAAGTATCAATTGTATTACAATCTGCGCTCCGAGGGGAACAGGATCCGAGAGTGAGGAATTCACAACAGGGATCATCTCCACTGAGCGGGAGCGAGAATGTGGTGTACTCTGAAATACGAATCAGAGGACAAAATCTGTAGATATTGGCTGAAAACAAACTGGGAGGAATAAGCAAATCAGGTGAAGGAAACTCCCCATATTTTTCTATAGGTTTCACTGGGCCTTCACTGGGTATACTGTTCAGGTGTTACTAGGGCTGAACGATATGGACAAATGTTCATATCTCGATTTTCATGCCAGATATCTCGATATCGGTACGGTACGATATGACTATGGGTTCGGTGAAAACCAAGCATTTCTCAGAAAAATAAAACATCATAATACGAAAAGATTTGGAAAGTATAGTTTTATTTTTAAGAACTCACTGCCAGTCATCAACATTAACATAAATTACCAAAAAATCTAACATTTTACTGCAGCTCTGCTTTAACAATAAATCTGGATCTGTCACAGACCCAGGGCAGGGCGAGCGCGGAGAGGGGAAATCTACATTGTCGATATTGTTGCTTTTTTTGATAGAAAATATCTTGAAAGTTCATATCTAGATATAGATACAATAAAGATATATCTTTCAGCCCTAGGTGTTACTAAGCAAATTATCATTGGAATGGATTGAGATAATGCATACATAAATATTTGATGCACTAAAGTAGATTAAACCAAAATTACCTAAACTTCATGTATAATAAACATATTTTAAATGTTTTTTTTAGATATTGTCATTTGCAAATCTATATAAATGCAAATGTGATTAAAGAAGAATAGCACCAGGATCAAATTAAATATAAGATGCTATTAAATATTAGTCCTCGGAGACACAATGCAGGCACCATGGTGGTGACCTCTGTTCTACAGAATGAATGGACACAAATTCCCACAGAAACTCCAAAAAAAGGAACGAATTCCATATTAAAGTCTATAGATTTGAATGGAATATAATTAAAGTCCCTGTTTGGTGTAATGGTCAGGCGTCCATTTGTCCATTTGTATGTACTGTAGACAGTACATACATACACTAATGGTCAAAAGGTTTATAGCACCCTGCTTATTCATTGAAATTCAGTCAGTTCAATTTCTCGTTGTTCATTCTGCAGAAAGTTCTTCCCAACTATATGTCAGAAGTTCCCACAAGTGTGCGGCACTTTTAGGTTGCTTTGCTTTCACTCTTCAGTCCAGTTCATCCTAAAGCGGCTAGATGGGGCTTAAATCTGGAGACATCTGGCCACTCCCTGTGTTCCGGCTGACCATCTTGTTTTTTTTTCTAAGATAGTTTGGAAGAGCTTTGATTACTTTTGTTTCACTATCTTGCTGTAAGACGAACCCGACCAACTAGGCACATACCAGAGTGTACTACTGCATGGCACTTCAGAATTATTTCACATTTCTGGCTAACCTTACTTCTTTAACATCTCAGCACAGTCCTTTGTACCAGTTCATGCTAATTATTAGACTTTGCTATTCATTTAATAAAAAAAAAACACTTTCTGATCCAAACATGTATATAATTGCAATATCAATATGTTTAAACATATATGTAAATACAGTACATAACAATGTATAATTCTAACCAGGTTTAATTTAAATATATGGCATTTTTGCTTGGTAAAGGTAAGTATTGCCATTTTGTTTGAGTGAACGAGAGATTTGTCTCTAATTGTCATAATTTCCTTTACTTTGATGTTTTATCATTTCCTTTAAAATGATGCTTTAAAAAACAGTATGTTTTATTTGGAAATGTGGAGAATTCTTCTCAGCAGTTCTTAAAAAGGAGGTAAAGCGGTTCAGTTTAATATTTGCTCTATAAGAGACCAGTGGTGTCTTCTTTTCCAGAGCTGTACACTTGCAACTCACTGGCCATCATAATTTGTTTATAAAACATGCCCTTAAATTGGCTTGGTCAGTCCCAGTTAATGCCAAGCATCTGACAGCTGAGGTCCCAGAGCTTCTGAGCCATTACGTCATCTGACGCCTCTCTGGAACACCTCGCCGGCGAACAGTCACTGTAAAGAGAAAACACATCCACCTGCTCAAATAGGACACACAGATTTCCCCACCATTCCTCTCATTCTGGACAGTAGTTGACTGCATCACCACACTAAATGGTATAAATAATTAGTGGTTCCATACAAACAAGTAATGACTCATTCATTCTTTTTCTGTAACTGCTTCATCCTCACTAGGGTCACCATTACCAGGAGCCTATGGCTGGGTCTATGGGTGCGAGGCAAGGACTCAACCAGAGAGGGCACCAGCCCACTGCCCACTCATACTGCTCAATTTATAATCCACAGTTCACCTGACAATCATTTCTTTGGACTGTGGGAGAAACCCGGAGACCCCAGAGGAAACCCATGCCACCACAAGGAGAACTCCACACACACATGCAAACAGGGGCGCTGCTAGAAATCTTGAGCCCCTATGAAGGCCCTGCAGTGGCATATAGCTATATTTGATTTGATTACATATATTTTAAGTTGAGATTTACATAAATATTTGAACTGTAGCTGTGTTAAAGGGAACACTGCTGTTAAAAAGCTCCTTATTTATTTAAAGTGTACACAAACCAAATGTTATTGCACCTTTGTTCATATCACACTACTTTGAAATCACATTTTTAAAATGTATTATTTCATTTTGTATAGCAGTGAAATTAGTACCTGTAGTACCCCCCGCTCTCCTGCTCCAGCTTGGGCTCCACTGCGCAGTAGATGGAGGTCTGCGCTCCCTGCCTGGCCGTTTTGGTGAAGGGGCTGAAGATTTTCACTGCCACCTGGATGGGTTTACTGAGGTTCCTCCACAGCTCCGACTGCACCACGCCAGGGTGTAGCGAATACACTGTTACACCTGAGCCTTAAAACACACACACATTCAGATACACATAAGCACGCACACACATTTATATTTACATTTACAGCATTTAGCAGACGCCTTTATCCAAAGCAACTTCCATTTCCTAACTACAGTAGATAGTCTCCCTGGAGCAACTTGGGATTATGGGTCTTGCACAGTGGTGGTGCTGAAGGTAGGATTCGAACACATGAGGCAAGTATCCTACCCTATGAGCTACCTCCACCTCTCCACACACACACACACACACAAGCATACACACGCACACACACACACAATCAAATTCAGACACACAAAGGCAGAAGATTCAGGCTCAGTGTGACACCTGTATTCCTCACACTGCACTTGTAACCCAGCCTGATATTGAATTGCTTTTATGGCCATGATACACTCGTGGATCCCTTGACTGAAAATGGAACATGTGAGTGTAAAGAAGTTTCTTTGTTGGAACACAGCACCTAGGGAGCAGTGCATATTCTGTCTTTCTCTTTCTCTAGCTTTCTCTTATCCTCTGTTCTCCGGCTCTGTCTCTCTCCTCTCACTCATTCTCTTTCTCTCTCCCTCTTTCTCTCATTATTCTAACCAGTGTAACCAGTCCTTGTTCTGAGCTCTGTTGTGACCACTGTTCACAGCCTGAACTCTCTAAGAAAAGCTCTCCTGTTATTTCTTTAAGTTCTTCTGGAGGAGTTCTCCAGGATTCTCGAATGATTTTCTATGCCCCCTTTGCTGCTCTGGTGCTCTGTCCAGATGGTCCACTCTGCCTCAGGCTTTGGGGGGGCCGATCCAAGACTGAGAAAGTCCTACTATGTATTTTTTATCAAGGTGCTTTGACTACATTACAATGTGTTTGGGATATTTGTTGTGAAAACATTAAGACTCCATCTCTCTTTCTCTTTCTCTGTCTCTTTCTCTCTCTCTCTCTCTTTCTCTCTCTCTCTCTCTCTCTCTCTGTTTCTCCCTCAGTCTCTCTCTCTCTGTCTCTCACTATCTCTGTCTAACTCTCTCTCAATCTCCTATTGTCAGTCTCCCTCTGTTTCTCTCTCTGTCAAGAAAATGTATCAAGAAAAAGTAAATATGAAATGAAACATTTAATTTATGATAAATTATCTCTCTCTTTCTCTCTCTGTGCATGAAAGTCATTACCTGACAGTACTGATGTACCTCTCAGTAGTTAAATTGGTATGAAGTCCACTGTTATTACATCTGAGTGCTAAGCACACCAATCCACACGCACTGTAACAGAATATCCTCTGTCTGCTCTGGCAGCACATGACCGAATTTTAACACCTAAATGGTACACTACATGTACTTTGTAAAGTAGCAGCAAAAAACGTATGTTTACACTTCACTGCCAAAATTATTCAGGATCTTCATAATGTTATCACCTTGTCTTGAGCCAGGCAATAAAACTAATAATTAAATACATTTCTGTCATCTTCTGACTTTTCCTTATAGTACAGATATGTGTTTTGTGACAACATAAAAACAGTTCATTTATGTATATACTGTATATTAAGCCCCACCCAAAGTGTCAGAACCAGATCTCCTGCAATTTTTTATCCCACTGACTGTTCATCTTAAAAAATAATAGAATCTTCAAATACAGAATTTACATTTTAAAACAGAATAGCTTAGTATTGAATAGTATAGTGTAGAATAGAATAGAATAGAATAGTATAGTGCAGTACAGAACTGAATAGTATAGTATATTATGGTATAGGATGGGATGGTATAGTATAATATAGTACATATAGTATAATGTGTTGTGGGAACCAGGTCTCACATTTTATCTAACTGTGACACTCCATTTTAAATAAATAAGAAAACCATCACATACCCTGCAGTCGTTTAGCCATGGAGCGTGTGGAGAGGATGTTGGCCAGTTTGCTCTGTCCGTAAGCCCTCCTGCGAGCATAACTTCTCTCACTGTTGATGTCGTCCAGACGGATTCCACCCCATTTGTGGGCCACAGAGGCCACATTCACAATCCTGGCCGGGGCTGACCTCTTGATTAAGTCCAGGAGCAAGTTGGTGAGAAGGAAGTGACCTGAAGGGCAAGGCAGGAGCCTATATAAATACACAGATGTCTCGTGTATCCTGTTTTTGATTAAATGGCAGAAATGCAGGATGAGGATGTATACAGAGAAACAGGGGAGTGTTTGGATGGGTAAAAGAACTGCTAGTAACAAGACGTTTCCTGTTAGGATGATGAGAAAACAAGATTATTTGTGAAGATTACTTAAGTGTCGCCCCATCTAGCTTCCCAGTGAGTTCAACTTGGTCATCGCCATGGTGTTCTATGGTCTGGTCTGACCAATCAGAAGCTATACTACAGGAGGTGCTCGATAACATAGACAAGGACATGTTCTGGTCATGCACAGGCAACATCAAGGAGTTTATGGATATAGCTGTTAGCTTTGTTAGCATGCTAGTGTAGGAGATCATCCCTATGATGAGAATTAATTTGTTCCCGAACCAGAAACCATTGGTGGACATATTGATCCGCACTGCAGTGAACACAAGGAACGCACCTGGTCTCACCACTGGCAATATGAGTGCCTAGAAAGCGGCATTATACAGCATCCAGCACGCAGTCAGAGAAGCCAAGTGCCAGTTCCAGGATCAGGTAGTGTCTCACTTCTCCAAGGCTACACTTGGAGCATGTGGCATGGACTGCACACAATCAAGGGCTTTAATCAGTGCCAAAATGTTCAATGCCGTCTCTGCATTCACCAATGAGCTGAACAAGTTCTACACCCGTATCGAGTTTAGCCTGTCGGCTAGTGCTAACTACAGCCTGACGGTGAGGAACATGTGCTCAGCATGGTAGGGCACAACTTCCGCAGAGAGTAATCACCAGGAAAGCAGGGGGACCAGACGGCATCATCGGCCGCCTGCTGCATTTCTGTGCTGACCTGCTAATCGGTGGGTTCACTTCTATTTCATAAGTCCCCGGGGAAACCCATGATCCCCACATGCTTCAAATGGTCCACTATCATCCCTGTGCCCAAAAGCAACAAGCCCTAATGCCTAAACGACTACCGGCCAGTTGATTTGTCTTCAGTGGTAGATGAAGTAGTTTACTAAAACACATAATCTCCTCCTCTATCCTGAGCACCACAAACCCGCTCCAATTCACCTACTGACCCACCAGAACCACGGAGGATGCCATCTCCCATGTCCTGCACACCGCTCTACAACTCAATTTTCAACACAATAAAGCCTGGTAGACTGTTCACAAAGCTGAGGGATCTAGGACTCAACAGCTGTGTGCTTGGGTGTTGGACTTCCTCACTAACAGATTGCAGGTGTTGAGGGTGGGTAGATGTGTCTCTGAGAGCATCACCACAAATAGTGCCACAGGTTTATGTACTCTAGCCCCTGCTTTACTCCCTCTAAACTTTTGACTGTAAGGACACCCATCATTCCAACACTATTGTGAAGTTTGATGATAACACAGTGGTGTTGGGCCTCATCCCCAACAAACTCAGATCCTAAACCCCAGTAACAAACTGTTTTAAATTCTCCAATTACGCAGAATGTTCTGCACCATCATGGCCTAAATATAGAGACTAAAGAGGATCTTCTATCCACAGGTCACTTGAGTTCTTAATTTAGAACATGCCCTCCCTCCATAGCATTATTCTCCCTGATAGAAACAGAACCTCATATAATATCGAATGTCATATTTCATAACATTCAATGTCATATTTCATATCATATCTGATTTATTATTACATCACATGTTGCTACACTATTGCTACTCTGTTAACACTACTCTGGTCATACTTTACATTACTTTGGTCACTGTTTAAATGTTAAAATGACTCTGGTCACTTTGTTTACATTACTCTGGTTCGTTACTCTGGTCACTTGGTTTACATTAGTCTGCTTGCATTGCTCTGTTTACATTGTTGTGCTAATATGGCACAATATATATTAGAACTCCACTTGCACATTATACACAAGTATATCCGAAGATTGCTCTTACATTCATCTTATATATCTTACATATTTAATCTCTAACTTGTGTTGATCCTTGTTTAAGCTATTTCACTTTTTTATTTGTGTTTTAGTTTCCATCCATCCATCCATTTTCTACCCCTTTATCCCGCACTCGGGGTCGGGGGGGGACTGGAGCCTATCCCAGTTACTATTTTAAATTGTTCTTTTTTTCATACTTATTTCTTGTTTCATACTTACATTACTTGTACACATTTTGTATTTATATGTGTTTTAGAAATTCTAGCTTGGTGTTACTTTTTTTTATTTTTTATTTTGGCACAGTTGGGATCCTGTGACGCACCCATGGAATCACATGGAGCTCCGGCCATTTACCCCCTGTTTTATAATTAATTTTCTGTTCATCCTGATGATAACCACGGTGTTATTACTTTTTACATTTTGGGAATGGTGACAGTTAAGGAAACAATTACTTCTTACCCCAGTTTCCTCTCCACAAAAGAAGAAATCCAAATCGCAACTAGATCATGCTATCTCTGCTAATCATTAGCAAGGTTTGAAGGTGTTTTGCGAGCTGAACTGTGCACTGAGAAGTGAGTTCTCCTCTCATATCAGCGTTTCTCAACTGTGGCGGTACCTGTGGGCGTTTGAAAACCCTCGGGGGGCGTTGAGAATGAGACAGCTGAGAGTGGGGTGTTCAAACTCAAATAGGGGGCGTCCATTTTATTAGTTAGAATTTTTAAGCATATACAATAAACAGACTTTGTTCATTTGAAAACGAAATAAGATGTAATAATATACATATGGAATGATTAGAAATAAATAGGAATACCAGCGCCTGGTGCTTTGACCATTCTGAGTACTTTCCCATTGCGGGTTAAAATCTCACATCCAATCAAAATGTAAACAAGCACAGTTAAGTATTGATGTTTTGCATGTGACATCACTTTCCTTCACGCCTATAAGGACGTCCATGCTAGACGGCAGGAGTGAGTTTTAGTGCGAATAGAAAAGAGATGACAGGGATCCACAGACATAATGAAAATAGTTATTTCATGCTGTGCAGCTGTTCCTGTTATTTACACATTTTGTCATGCATGTAACATTATTTATGTACTTAACCCTCTAAGCGCCAAAGTCACAGAATGGCGATGACACCATGAATAAATTAGACTGTAGGTAGAAATATCATGTCATATAGTGTGTGCATTCCCTATCACTAGTTAGTAGACATGTAGTACTTGTAGATTTAAGACCCAAATTACATCCTCTTCCTGTTCAAGGTTTCAGAAGAAGGGCTGAATCTGACGTGGTGTCATTGTTTCTGAGGTAGTCAAATGACATTACGAGCGGCATAGCTCTGCGGAACGAGCACCAATCCGCGTCAAATTTTACAGTTAGAGAGGGCTCAGTGAGACCTTTCTAAAGGTGTCCGATTACTTTTGACCACCCTACGAGCAGCAAAGCTTCCAACTGCACTTCAAACTTCAAAATGCCCAACATTTTTCTCATTTACAGGAAGTCTCTATCCTTAACAATGTTCAAGCCACACGCTTTTAAAACTGCATGAATACTGGCATTTTAAACTGGTGCTTTAAACTGGGTCTTAAAGCGATAATACATGAAATTAACAAAAGTGCATTTATAAAGATTTAAATATTGTGCACTCAGGCTGAAGCTGAAGGCTCTTTGTCCTGAACTT
Source organism: Ladigesia roloffi (assembly GCA_037577295.1). Lineage (NCBI taxonomy): Eukaryota > Metazoa > Chordata > Actinopteri > Characiformes > Alestidae > Ladigesia > Ladigesia roloffi. Next base: position 3,182 of record JBBKCR010010216.1, on the reverse strand, counting down.
AAAAAGCTTGCAGCGAGCCACCAAAGACAGGGCTCACACTAACTTGAGCTTTTTGTTTTATGAAAAAATCCGTTAATCTAGGTGGCTAGTTTCTATCACTCAGAGTTTTCAAATGACGGTAGTTCACCTGTTTTAAATGGGCAATAACCTGCTGCTGCTGCTGCTGCCGTGAGCAAAGACTATTTTTATTGGTTGGTTTAGGCATGTTGGGCACGTGATTGGTTGATGTGTTACACCTTGGATTTGTTTGGAATGTGAGAAAATTCAAACTCCAGTTCTTGTGAAAGCACAAAGCCGACACAGCTGAGGTCTTTCTTCAAACATAGTCTTCATAAGGCTACTCACAGACAACAATTATACAACCATAATGACCATCATCCTCATTATTATAAGGCCTTTGATTTTCATCTTTCAGTTATGATAATAGCCAGTTTCTTTTGTGTGTGTGTGTGTGTGTGTGGGAAAGGGGGGGCGTTAAGAGGCTCATGATGATGTCAGGGGGCGTTTGTGCAAAAAAGGTTGAGAACCACTGTCTCATATGAACACAATGTGTTCAAAAATAGAAAAAACACTGAATAACCACACTAGAAGTGTTGGACTGGCAGATTACTGAGCTCCAGGATCGCAGCAGGCATAGCAACATCAGGCTAATTGGTTTACCGGAGGGTGCAGAGAAAGATAACACTGTATTTTCTCAAGCATTCTCTGCGTATATGGTTTCCTGCTCTGGCAGGCAAAGAGGTTGAAATTGAACGAGCCCACCGTATCTACATAAATGCCGCAACTAACAACAGAAAGCCAAGGGTCCTCATCTTTAAACTCCTTAGATACACCGACAGAGATGCCATCCTTCAGGAGGCGAGAACCCACGGCCCTATACGCACGGATAACAGCGGTACTCAACTTTTTTCCCGACTGCTCTCCATCTACTGCAAAGAAACGAAGCGCCTTTGCTACTGTGAGAAGGGAACTAAAAGAAAAAGGATGCCAGTCCTTCTTGCTTTACCCAGCAATGCTCAAGGTTATGTTTAGCGAGGAGACCAAATTTCTACAAGGCTCGTCAATTCTGCGACTCCTTGCCCCAACACCATGCTGTTGGTGTGGACTAAAAATTACATCTGGCTCCTTTGAATGGGTAATTGCATTCACATTTTAGCTCCTGTTGGAGTTAATATCGGTCATGGAGTTAATAAGGTTCAGCACCCCGTTGCAATATTGTTGTTAGCTGTTAACTCCACATTCCGTATTTCCATTTAATGGTTGGCTTTCATATGTACGATTAGGGGATTTCTCCATTACTAATAGTTTTGTATTTACTATGGACCTTCTAGAAACGAGATGTACCTTCCCTTTTTTTATTTTTTCTGTGTAGAGGAAAGTATTATGGGATTTAATTTGGCAAAAAAAAAGGTAAAATTATAATTATCACTTTATTTATTCTCTTTATTTGTTTATTTATTTTTCATTTTCCCCCTTATATATTCAAGTTATGGTTTATGAATATTACTATTTGGTACAGAGATCATCAGCCCAGTAAATGATTAATATATCGGGCTAGTGTCGTGTCCGCCCTAAGTGCGAGCCACAGCTGATGTCACGGATCGCTGAAAGGGACAATGGAAGCAGAGTCGGTTTAGTTTAAGCCCTGTCTGCTGCGAGAAGGTGGTTTTATGGAAATTTGTTTTCTGTGAATTCATGTTATTGGATGTATGTGGGGTGGTGGGTGGTACTTAGGCAAACATCTCCATCTTTCGCTTAATTTTACTCCCTTGTTTTTTTTCTTCATCCCACTGTACACTGGCTCATTTATATCTCTCTTTTAAAATATTTGACAGTCATGACTAGCCTAAATATTTTAAGCTGGAACATGAACGGTTTAAATGGCTCACACAAACGCACCAGCTTTCTACAAATACTAAGAAAGGAATCTGGCTCTAATCCAGGAAACGCATTTAAAGGAAGAAGACGTACATAGATGCAATAATAAGTATTACAAGGTTGTATCCTTCTCTAGTGCTACTGATAAAACCAAAGGGTTTATGATTTTAAAATGCAAAAATAAAAAAATCGATATACTTGATAGAGGTAGAGACGATGCTGGTAGATTAACACATATTGAGACACTGATTGAAAATAGGAAATTGGCTTTTATATCTACAATGATTGAAAATAGGAAATTGGCTTTTATATCAGTCAATCATCCAAATTTTTTATCTGTATTGACAAAATATCTTCTGAATATGTCAAATTTTGAGGTGGTGATGGGATCGGAAATGAACGCAGTTATGTCACATAACTTAGACAGATCAGGGGATAGGGAAAGTCATTGTCAGGCATTAACCTCTGATAAGCTTAGACATTGCATCTCTACTTTGTCTTTGATTGATGCATGGCGGTTACTTAATCCTTCAGCAAAAGCATATACGTACTTTTCATCAAGACATAAAACCTACTCTCGTATTGATCTTCTATTTAGATCTAATACCCTCTCTACAGCATTACATAGCTCAGATATACTGCTAATGTCCCTATCAGATCAGCTCTCAAATCTCATGGTGCCCCTTACAGGGAGCACTTCCACTACATCCATTACGCAAGTTGCCATCTGGCAACCATGGTCCATGCTCTCCCTCTCATATTTATAAATTTATATTAGAATCCTCACACAGTACTCTAGGTGTGATCACAGTATGGTTGAAGGACATGAAAAGTAATATGCAAAATGAACTTTCCCATCATACCTGGAAAGCAATCTTTCTCTCCTCAAAAAATCCAAATCATCAGATGGAAATTTGCGCACAGAATTTATCTGACACCATTAAACGGTCTCATATGCATCTCTCCTCATCCCCACATCGAAACCTGTGTTCACAAGAAACCCTTGGCACTTTTTGCCACTTCTTTTGGGATTGTTCACCTTTACAACCATTCTGACAACTCTCATGGACACACATATTACTCTCTCTCCGAATTTATTTTTCGGAATTTACAGTTTCGTGATTTCAGCAAAATCTTCTCCTGGCTGCCATTACAGCAGCTAAAAGCTATTAGTTACAAGGTAGAATGCTCTGCATTCACTAAGTAGATCTCAATGGGCATGATATCTACAGTGGGGCAAAAAAGTATTTAGTCAGCCACCGATTGTGCAAGTTCTCTCACTTAAAATGATGGCAGAGGTCAGT
>JBBKCR010010208.1:0-12682 GCA_037577295.1 Ladigesia roloffi | reverse complement strand
GCCTGTGGTCTGCCAGTCAGAAAATTGGAGATCCACTGACACATTGATGAGCTGAGTCCCAGGTGCTCCAGCTTGGAAGTGAGTTTGTGAGCAAAATGAAGAGAATGCATCAGATTTGCCCCTTTAAGAGAGTGTGAGTTTTTTTGAGGGAAGGAGACTTTTCTTTAAAAACTAGTCTTTATATACACGTGCAGACCCGCATCCAGGTTCCGGGAGTAAAAACCATTTAGTCCTCTGGTCCTCTTGTCGGATATTTGTTTCCATTTGTTTTTTTTTTTATTTGCCCTTTTTAGCTATTAATGCAGATGGAATGAAATTTCCTAAGGTTCTGGATTTCAGATCTTTTTATTTTTAACTTAAACTCGTTAAATACATCAATGACATCCTCCACACATCCAACTGTAACACTCAACACTTTTGGCTAATTGAAACCCATGCAGTTATTTACACTGTTAAATTATACAGTTACGGTTAAATGCTTTCATTCTAAACTCAACACTTGTAATTTGTTCTTTCAGATTCTGTAATTTATCTATATTTGTTTAGGTAATTGTCTATAATAAACTTAGTGTCCAGTAGGAGGTGTGATGCTCACTGCACTCCAGTGGAACAAACAAACTCAGTTCTGAGACAGGTGTGACCTTAACTGATTGCCTGCCATTGACGTCTATAGATGTCCATTTAAATACAACCGATCACTGCCATTGATGTCTATACACATTGGGCTGGGGAAGGTACTGGGGAAGCTTGTCAGTAAACATCAGGTTTCCACACACAGAATACACCAAAAGAACTGAGCCTGTAGGAGGCCGACAAGGCCGAACAGACGTCAATCTGAGAAATTTAAGCAGCTCACACTCAGAGTATGTGTCGCAGTGGCGATAGTGTCCCGATCGTGGGAAACGAAGGAGATCAACCTGGGCCAAGTGGAGCGATGGTTCACCACGAATTTCACCTCAACCCAGTTCAGCAGGGTCAGATGAATTTAGCGAATTTGACCAGATGTATATTTGTAAATAACTATATGTTATTTTTTTATCAAAAGTAAAAAAACTAAAGCAAAATATTAGTGTCAATGACACTGTTCTGCATGAAATGTCTCACAAAAAGCTGTTTTTCTCCCTCTTTTGGGTCAAAACGGGTGTTTTTTGTTAAACCGACCTCTCTTCTACTGCTGATTTCTAAAGAATGGAAAAGAACCATTTTTTGATGAAAGAAGAGAGTCTACTCTTTCTTTTGGTAGGTCTGGGGTTTATAAAGTCATAAAACGCAATATTCTGTGGCTCTGTAAAAATCAGCTAAAATGCTCAAAACTCTGGCAGTGAGGGGGTTCACTGATCTGAAAATGACTGGCAGTCAATGAATTAAGGATGTCAGAAAGTGGTTTTCTGTTTGTGCATGAAAATAAAATTCAGTGTTGTTAATCAGATCCATAGTTCAGACTAGTTCCAGTTTTGGCCCCAGCAGGTCTGAGATCAGAGAAATGTCTGTTTTTGAGGTTCTTTACTAACAAGTTCACAATGCAAACAGAAAGATTTATAAAAAACAAAGGAATATATATGTGATACTTGTGATAAGAGCTAATGTTAGTTATGTAGTAAAAATAGCAAGACAGTTTATAACAATGCATTAAAATTATATATAGGTATATGGCCATTGTATAAAATTGTATATAAAATTGCTCTCTTGGCAAAAAATAGATAAATAACAGAATCTAGTAGAAAACACTAAAAACGACATTTCGTTGTTGAGTTTAGAATGAAAGCATTGTCCTGAATTGTATGATTTCACTTTTTTTATTTACTTAAAACTATTTATTATTTATTTGGAATTTTTGCATCTCTTGTAGTTATATTTTGATATTCTTATAAATGAACCGGGGGGGGCTTGGGGTGAAACGGTATTGCGATACGCTGTGTACTGTGTGTAGTGTTGTATTGATGATAAGAATCTTGAACAAGTAAGGTGCAGTTTTCATGGGTTTCAATTGGACAAAGTGTCCATGAGGAACTGAATAGAGAGTAAAATTGTAATGTATATAAGATTTAATTGTTTTACTTCTGTAAAGTGGTCTTGAGAGGCATGAAAGGCACATATAAATGTGTATTTTTATAATAATTATAATAATAATAATAAAAATAATTAAAAAATAACAAGTATTATTATTATTATTTTTATTATTAATAATAATAATAATAAAAACAAGCCCGGAGGGTTAAAGTAGGTAGTTATGAGAAAGCTTTATCAGCTTTATCAGAGGCTACCAGTCTCTCAAGCATCTGCTGCCCACTGTGATGTCAAAGCTCCATAAAACCAGTGTCACGGTGATACACCAAACAATTTGAACATTGTTTGGTGTATCGCAGCACGTGTGTGTTTCTATCTGAACATCCTGATATTTTGCCATGTTTTCTCTTTCAATCACGTTTTGGGTAAGGACGAATTTGCTTCTTGTTTTGTCTTATTTGTCCCGTGTTTACTTGTGTGTGCTTAATTCCTCTCCTCACTGTTTGCAGCCGCCATACAGACCAGTTCCTCAGGATGCTGGTCCTGTTGTTGGCATACATTCTCAACAGGCGCAGACAGAGATTCTGCAGAATCCCGTCGGGTTGGTAAGCAGGACTTTCGCTAAATTAACTAAAATAAAACTAAAGGAATACTTTTGCCAATAATGTGATTTGCCAGATTAATTAAATAATGTCTGAAAATGTCTTCTTTAGTGGTTCTGATGTTATGAGGCTGTTGTAGTGAACATGTTTGGAATACATGGCGGTAAACTTGTTTATTACTAGAATGAGAACTTATATACAGTAAACCAGTTCCAAGAACACACAGGCATAGTGAAAAATGCCTATTTTTGTACTTTCAATGCTAAATATTTGCAATGTCTCTCTCTTTCTCTCTCTCTCTTTCTCTCTTTCTCTCCCTCTTTCACTTTTCATGATGCCTGTGCCCTTCTCCTCTCCACAGACGGTCCAAATTTTTATTCCTCAGGTTTGCACTCAGCAGCCACCAGCTGATGGACTCTGGCAGGTGTGTAAGAGAGAGAAACTTGCACTCACTCAGAGTCCAGCAGCGTCTTTAGGAATAGAAATCCAGCTGTCTGACTTCTACACCACTGTCACGTATTTTAGACATCTAGCATTTCAAATATATTTTAGTATTACGAGTGTTTTCTTTGTGTTTGTAGTCTGAAAGACTAGGTAGGTTTATTTTTAAGAAAACACTACAAGAGATCACTTTCACATCTGGAGCTGAGACTGTAACCTCAGTCAATACTGACACCAGTCAGATTTTGTCTTTTTACCTCTTAAACAACTGAGCTGTTAATAATTTAGTTTGCATGCACTTTGAGTATGAAATGGCTCCCTACTTTCTCTATGGTGCTATGTGAGTTATAAAACGAGTTGTGGGATCCTGCCTCTCTATGTAGGAATTACAGTACAGTCTCTATATTATAGTCTCTGTAGACTGTATTGTAATTCCTACTCAGTGCCCTATGTAGGGGACTAGGGAGCCGTTTGAGACGCAGCCTTGGTGCGCGTCTGTGAGTCTCTCTTTATCACACTTTTAGTCAGAAACGTGTCTCCCTCTGTTACAAAGAGTAATAATACATGGTTTTGGGTAAGTGAGACCTCACTCCTGTAGCAGAGATGGTGTCTCTACTCCTCTAATGTGTCCTCTCTATCCTCAGTATGGTCCCGGTGTGTAGTTCTGTCTCTCTCATTCTCTCTCTCTCTCTCTCTCTCTCTCTCTCTCTTTCTCTCTCTCTCTTTCTCTCTCTCCCACTATCACACATGCAAACTTAAATCAAACATTTAGAACATGAGTCAGTGTTCGTCTGAGAACATGAAGAATGTCTATAAAATAATTCCTCTGTGTCTGTTTCAGCTGCTGCCGCTGGTGCGGCGTGTTTTCCGGGGCAGACTGTGTTCCAGGCCTCCGTTGCCGCCACAGTGCACAGTGCCCCCGGTGCCACAGTACCCAGTACGGCCTCATGGCAGAGAGAGATTTTCACTGTGGAGTTTGTTTGGGATTATTGAACAAAGTTACACCATTTGACTTAAGTCTAAAAGAAGCACCAAACGTATACAAAATGTTGAAACATTCATTTCTACCCGTGAAGATCGGTATTGTGTATTAATCGAGATAGACGCTCCCATATCCTTACTTTACACCCAGACATTATAAGATCTTTCTCATTGTAAACATTATAAAAGGTAAAAATGACATTAATCCACCTCCTCATATAAAAACAATTCCTTCTAAATAGCCCTTAAGCACAGCTTGGCCTGTCTGAGACTAAATTTGCCCCGTGAGACTGAATTCAGGGTTTCTGCCGGGATCCTAACGAGGGAGGAAGGGATATAACGGAGGAGATCATGTTCAGGACCTGGAGTCCCACCATCTCTGTGGGTGATACCTCCTCCACCCCCTCCCTGCCCTCCCTGGACAAAACATCCTACAGGTGTATTAGCTTCCTGTCGGTGTGGACACCAAGTATTTGTAGTCCTGAACTGTTTTCACACACACCCTCTAATGAACACGGGAGTAAATCACCTAATCATCCAAAAACACGGGTTCTAACACTGCATACCTGGCAACCTGTGGTTCAGTTGTGTCCAAAACCAAAAGCACCACATTTCAAACAACAGGACAGGAAGCTGGACAGTAACATCCCTAAAATAAAGATGCAGTGAGTAGCAGCTCCAAAAATAGAATGAGCTCTTTTAATCTTTTTGCACAATGAGAGAACATTCAGCAAAATGCAACCAAAAGAAGTTCCAGGAGGAATTTTTGTCTTTCATTGAAAGAAACAACACTAACTGTAAATGCACTAAATGAATAATAACAAACACAAACACAAGTTTTCAATTTGGATTTGTTAGAGTGAAGACTTTATGAGTCACTCTGATATTTTCCTGAGAAGATTGGGAGAATGAGGCCGAGTCTGATGACGGGCAGGACTATGGGCTTAAAGGGTAAAAACAACTTCTTAGTCCAGCGAGAAACTAAAGAAGCACAAAACACGCCCTGCTCTTGGCGTCTGGGGTCGGGGTGAAGGGGTGAAATGTGTTTCACCAAAAATCATCCCTGGGTCCTCTTAACCAGGGGTGCCCAAACTTTTTCCCATGAAGGGCCAAAAATCAAACTTGACTGAGGTGCCGTGGGCCAAATGTACATTTTGCATAATCTATCAAACTGCATTACATTAAAGTTGCTATGGTTTCTCCTTATTTATTTCATAACATTTAAAATAAATATAAAACAACTGTAATCTGATAAACCAATGCAATTTTATTTGAGCCATGTCCACGTCGGGTGACAGTATTTCTTGACAGGCTAATTTGAGAACATTTGTACCTGAGAAGGACAAACTTCTGCAGCCACTGCAAGACATTCCTGAACAAACACTCCAGTAGCGAAGGCTCTTCCACTTTTAGCAATGAGTGGAAATTTAGCAAGCAGCTCATTAGTCTTTTGTTTTCGTGCCTCGCCACTGTACTTTGAGAAAGCTGCAGAATGTTTTGTTTCGGAATTGTTTCATATTGTACTCTTTTAAAACAGCAACCAACTGTATGCAAACTAGACACACTGCCTTTGATTTGACTTCAGTGAATAAAAACTAGTCGTACAAACATTTTTCTCTTTTCTGTGTGCCACCTCCTTGATATCTCCATTATTATTTTGTTAATTTGTTAACGTTAATTGATGTGTCGCAAAGCAGACAGTGAATTTAGCATGCACGAAAAAAAAATCTAATTCATTGACATTTAATTTAAACATTTAATATCAGTTTACTCGTTTGTAATTCAACAATAAAACAAACTTTTATGTATTTTATGTCAAACTGCAAATGACTATCTGTGTCGAAGGCACCCACCCACCCCCCAACCCCCTTCTCAGATGGTGTTGCGGGCCAAATCACACATTACCATGGGCCAAATTTGGCCCGTGGGCCCTATTTTGGGCATCTCTGCTCTAAATTGATCGATGAGTTTTTCTTTTCCCCTCTTCATCTTCCAGGACGAGCCTGAGAAGAACCATCCCGTTCCCGAGGGGAACTCTGCCGTTCCAGAGCAGAACCCTGCCGTTCCTGAGGGGAACCCTGCCGTTCCAGAGTGGAACCCTGCTGATCCAGAGCGGAACCCTGTTGTTCCCGAGGGGAACCCAGCCGTTCCAGAGTGAAACCCTGCCGATCCAGAGGGGAACCCTGCCATTCCCAAAAGGAACCCTGACGTTCCAGAGGGGAACCCAGCCGTTCCAGAGGGAAACCCTGCCGTTCCCGAAAAAAAACGCTGCCATTACTGGGACGAGCCCTGCCGTTCCCAAGGGGAACCCAGCCATTCCAGAGTGGAACCCTGTCGATCCGGAGGGGAACCCTGCCATTCCCAAAAGGAACCCTGACGTTCCAGAGGGGAACCCAGCCGTTGCAGAGGGGAACCCAGCCGTTCCAGAGCGGAATCCTGCCGTTACAGAGCAGAAACCTGTTGTTCCCGAGGGGAACCCAGGCGTTCCAGAGTGGAACCCTGCCGATCCGGAGGGGAACCCTGCCATTTCCAAAAGGAACCCTGATGTTTCAGAGGGGAACCCAGCCGTTGCATTGGGGAACCCAGCCATTCCAGAGGGGAACCCAGCCATTCCAGAGCGGAACCCTGCTGTTCCAGAGCGGAAACCTGCCGTTCCAGAGGGAAACCCTGCCATTCTCGAAAAGAAAGCTGCCATTACTGGGACGAGCCCTGCCGTTCCCAAGGGGAACCCAGCCATTCCAGAGCGGAAACCAACCGTTCCAGAGCGGAACCCTGCCATTACCGGGAAGAACCCTGCCGTTCCCAAGGGGAACCCTGCCATTCCCGAAAGGAACCCTGCCATTCCCGAGGGGAACACTGCGGTGAGTCTGTGTGTGAGAGTGTGTGTGTGTGAGAGTGTGTCTGTGTGGGAGTGTGTGTGTGTGTATGAGAGTGAGTGTGTGAGAGAGTGTGTGTGCATGTGTGCGTGAGTGTGTGTGCGAATGAGTGTGTGTGTGAGTTTGCTCCATGTTGTGAGTGTATTTCAGGTGTATCTCTGTACCGGAGAGAGATGTTCCTGTAAATTCTGTATCTGCTGATGTTCCTGGTGTGTGTTTGCATCTCCCTGTTCAGGACGTTCTGCGGCTGGTTCAGAGCGTCCTGAACAAAATATCCCTGCAGAATTTCCCTCGGCTGATGGAGCAGCTGGCGTCCCTCAGCCTGGACACAGAGGAGCGCCTGGCCAGCGTAGCGGACCTGCTGTTCCAGAGGGCCATTCACGAGCAGGGGGAACGACTCTCTGCCACATATGCCAACATTGGTCACCGCCTGGCTAATGTATTACTTTTTATATTTCAATTCTTTTTAAAGAAGGTCCTCAATGGGCACCCCCAGACTTTTGTCAGTCCACCATTAGGAACATGTGATTTTTAAATTAATTTTATCTTTTGACAGCTGAAAGTTCCCATGAGGGAGGACCCTGCAGCCACGGTGACTTTCAGGAGGCTCCTGCTGGCTCGCTGCCAGAGCCAGTTCCAGAAGGGTCTGACGACAGAAGCTGAGTTCCAGGAAAAACTGAACTCTGCAACATCTGTAAGCTTAATTTAAGCTTCAAACAGTTAAAATATGTTTGATTTCCGTAGTTTGTTTCTTTGACAGATGTACATGCAACCGGTTCATCCTTCTATATCACCAGTTTTACTATTTTTAACAATGTGACCTAGACAACATACAGGGTGTGTCAAGATCCACATAAGCCTATTTTTTAACCTAACGTTTTTATCCTAACGAGGGAGGAAGGGATATAACGGAGGAGATCATGTTCAGGACCTGGAGTCCCACCATCTCTGTGGGTGATACCTCCTCCACCCCCTCCCTGCCCTCCCTGGACAAAACATCCTACAGGTGTATTAGCTTCCTGTCGGTGTGGACACCAAGTATTTGTAGTCCTGAACTGTTTTCACACACACCCTCTAATGAACACGGGAGTAAATCACCTAATCATCCAAAAACACGGGTTCTAACACTGCATACCTGGCAACCTGTGGTTCAGTTGTGTCCAAAACCAAAAGCACCACATTTCAAACAACAGGACAGGAAGCTGGACAGTAACATCCCTAAAATAAAGATGCAGTGAGTAGCAGCTCCAAAAATAGAATGAGCTCTTTTAATCTTTTTGCACAATGAGAGAACATTCAGCAAAATGCAACCAAAAGAAGTTCCAGGAGGAATTTTTGTCTTTCATTGAAAGAAACAACACTAACTGTAAATGCACTAAATGAATAATAACAAACACAAACACAAGTTTTCAATTTGGATTTGTTAGAGTGAAGACTTTATGAGTCACTCTGATATTTTCCTGAGAAGATTGGGAGAATGAGGCCGAGTCTGATGACGGGCAGGACTATGGGCTTAAAGGGTAAAAACAACTTCTTAGTCCAGCGAGAAACTAAAGAAGCACAAAACACGCCCTGCTCTTGGCGTCTGGGGTCGGGGTGAAGGGGTGAAATGTGTTTCACCAAAAATCATCCCTGGGTCCTCTTAACCAGGGGTGCCCAAACTTTTTCCCATGAAGGGCCAAAAATCAAACTTGACTGAGGTGCCGTGGGCCAAATGTACATTTTGCATAATCTATCAAACTGCATTACATTAAAGTTGCTATGGTTTCTCCTTATTTATTTCATAACATTTAAAATAAATATAAAACAACTGTAATCTGATAAACCAATGCAATTTTATTTGAGCCATGTCCACGTCGGGTGACAGTATTTCTTGACAGGCTAATTTGAGAACATTTGTACCTGAGAAGGACAAACTTCTGCAGCCACTGCAAGACATTCCTGAACAAACACTCCAGTAGCGAAGGCTCTTCCACTTTTAGCAATGAGTGGAAATTTAGCAAGCAGCTCATTAGTCTTTTGTTTTCGTGCCTCGCCACTGTACTTTGAGAAAGCTGCAGAATGTTTTGTTTCGGAATTGTTTCATATTGTACTCTTTTAAAACAGCAACCAACTGTATGCAAACTAGACACACTGCCTTTGATTTGACTTCAGTGAATAAAAACTAGTCGTACAAACATTTTTCTCTTTTCTGTGTGCCACCTCCTTGATATCTCCATTATTATTTTGTTAATTTGTTAACGTTAATTGATGTGTCGCAAAGCAGACAGTGAATTTAGCATGCACGAAAAAAAAATCTAATTCATTGACATTTAATTTAAACATTTAATATCAGTTTACTCGTTTGTAATTCAACAATAAAACAAACTTTTATGTATTTTATGTCAAACTGCAAATGACTATCTGTGTCGAAGGCACCCACCCACCCCCCAACCCCCTTCTCAGATGGTGTTGCGGGCCAAATCACACATTACCATGGGCCAAATTTGGCCCGTGGGCCCTATTTTGGGCATCTCTGCTCTAAATTGATCGATGAGTTTTTCTTTTCCCCTCTTCATCTTCCAGGACGAGCCTGAGAAGAACCATCCCGTTCCCGAGGGGAACTCTGCCGTTCCAGAGCAGAACCCTGCCGTTCCTGAGGGGAACCCTGCCGTTCCAGAGTGGAACCCTGCTGATCCAGAGCGGAACCCTGTTGTTCCCGAGGGGAACCCAGCCGTTCCAGAGTGAAACCCTGCCGATCCAGAGGGGAACCCTGCCATTCCCAAAAGGAACCCTGACGTTCCAGAGGGGAACCCAGCCGTTCCAGAGGGAAACCCTGCCGTTCCCGAAAAAAAACGCTGCCATTACTGGGACGAGCCCTGCCGTTCCCAAGGGGAACCCAGCCATTCCAGAGTGGAACCCTGTCGATCCGGAGGGGAACCCTGCCATTCCCAAAAGGAACCCTGACGTTCCAGAGGGGAACCCAGCCGTTGCAGAGGGGAACCCAGCCGTTCCAGAGCGGAATCCTGCCGTTACAGAGCAGAAACCTGTTGTTCCCGAGGGGAACCCAGGCGTTCCAGAGTGGAACCCTGCCGATCCGGAGGGGAACCCTGCCATTTCCAAAAGGAACCCTGATGTTTCAGAGGGGAACCCAGCCGTTGCATTGGGGAACCCAGCCATTCCAGAGGGGAACCCAGCCATTCCAGAGCGGAACCCTGCTGTTCCAGAGCGGAAACCTGCCGTTCCAGAGGGAAACCCTGCCATTCTCGAAAAGAAAGCTGCCATTACTGGGACGAGCCCTGCCGTTCCCAAGGGGAACCCAGCCATTCCAGAGCGGAAACCAACCGTTCCAGAGCGGAACCCTGCCATTACCGGGAAGAACCCTGCCGTTCCCAAGGGGAACCCTGCCATTCCCGAAAGGAACCCTGCCATTCCCGAGGGGAACACTGCGGTGAGTCTGTGTGTGAGAGTGTGTGTGTGTGAGAGTGTGTCTGTGTGGGAGTGTGTGTGTGTGTATGAGAGTGAGTGTGTGAGAGAGTGTGTGTGCATGTGTGCGTGAGTGTGTGTGCGAATGAGTGTGTGTGTGAGTTTGCTCCATGTTGTGAGTGTATTTCAGGTGTATCTCTGTACCGGAGAGAGATGTTCCTGTAAATTCTGTATCTGCTGATGTTCCTGGTGTGTGTTTGCATCTCCCTGTTCAGGACGTTCTGCGGCTGGTTCAGAGCGTCCTGAACAAAATATCCCTGCAGAATTTCCCTCGGCTGATGGAGCAGCTGGCGTCCCTCAGCCTGGACACAGAGGAGCGCCTGGCCAGCGTAGCGGACCTGCTGTTCCAGAGGGCCATTCACGAGCAGGGGGAACGACTCTCTGCCACATATGCCAACATTGGTCACCGCCTGGCTAATGTATTACTTTTTATATTTCAATTCTTTTTAAAGAAGGTCCTCAATGGGCACCCCCAGACTTTTGTCAGTCCACCATTAGGAACATGTGATTTTTAAATTAATTTTATCTTTTGACAGCTGAAAGTTCCCATGAGGGAGGACCCTGCAGCCACGGTGACTTTCAGGAGGCTCCTGCTGGCTCGCTGCCAGAGCCAGTTCCAGAAGGGTCTGACGACAGAAGCTGAGTTCCAGGAAAAACTGAACTCTGCAACATCTGTAAGCTTAATTTAAGCTTCAAACAGTTAAAATATGTTTGATTTCCGTAGTTTGTTTCTTTGACAGATGTACATGCAACCGGTTCATCCTTCTATATCACCAGTTTTACTATTTTTAACAATGTGACCTAGACAACATACAGGGTGTGTCAAGATCCACATAAGCCTATTTTTTAACTAAACAGGGATTGAGGAAAGCATGCAGTAGGGCTGAAACGATTAATCGAGTAACACGAATAACTCGATTACCTCGATTACAAAAAATGTTAATTTAGTTTGTCACAAAAGTCCCTCTATTTAAAATATCTCTGCTATTGTATCACTCCCGCTGTGTCAACACAGCTCCACTTTCACACAGACTGATACAAGTTTCATTTAGTTTTGGAGCCACTAAGAAAAAGGTTTTAATGTTTGAAACCTCTTTTGTTAGGAATACTAACCAATTCCTTGCTCATTTTAAGGCCTTTCGTGTTGCATAACACACTATTGATATAGTTTAATAACACAAACTTATGATTTATCCATTTACTCGATTAATCAATGAAAAAATTGACAGAATATTTTATTCCAAAAATATTCAGTAGTTGCAGCCTGTTTTGAAATTTTTAATCAGATATGCATTCTTCTGTTGAACCTATGTTAAAAGAGATTCCATGATTTCTCACATATGACTCTTATTGCATGCGTTAATCCTGTTGTGATATGTGGGAACTGAAAACAAGTGGCAAGGGAGTAGATACATAAAAGTAATTTACAGCTTAAGGAGACAGGGCGCCCCAGCACCTTCATCAGCGAGCTCTTCAAATGTGGGATTGTGAACGAGCGCATCCTGCATGATTGTATAGTAAAGCTCCTCATGAATCCCAATGAAGGAAACCTCGAATGTCTGTGCCAGCTTCTCACCAGTGTCGGGAAGCAGCTGGACTCAGAGAAGGAGATGGTGAATCTTTAGGCGTGAGATTAGAGATTAAGGAGATTAGGTAATGAAGTTGATTGATTAGTTTTGGATCCTCTCCAACTCGCCTCAGAGGTATCGGAGAGATTCATGAGTCGAGAGGACAGAGCTCACACTGGCAAAGGTGCTATAAACATACCAGAAAAGACACTTAGGTGGTCTAAGGTTTGGGTAACATTGTGTAACTTGTAGGGCTGCCCCCGACTAAAGATATTCCTAGTCGACTAACACTCCCGCATTTTATCGATTAGTCGAATAATCGTTCATTTATGATATTAATATAAAAACTTGCGTATATGCAAGGAAAGGTACAGTCCACTGGGCTCGGCTCGGCGCTGCCCTACCACTACAACTGGTTGCGCAGCAACCGAGACCAAGCTCGAGCGGAACTGAGGTAAAAAAACATGAGGTAAAACATTTGATATACCGTATTTTTTGCCCTATAAGACGCAAATTTTCTTCCCCATAACGGGGGGTGGGGCGTTGGTGCGTCTTATCCGACGAAAATACATTTTGCCTGCATTAAAACTGCACCTAACTTTGTGTGGTGCTGCTCGCAGTCCTCTTTTAATGTCTGTTGCTGTGGAGATGTCTCTGACCCTCGTGAAAAAAACGAGACGAGACGCGAAGTTAATGCTGGTCATGTGACGATAACGAAACGAAATCTATAATGTATTTTTGT
>JBBKCR010010183.1:0-12684 GCA_037577295.1 Ladigesia roloffi | reverse complement strand
TGTCTCTCTGTCTGTCTGTCTCTCTGTCTGTCTGTCTCTCTGTCTGTCTGTCTCTCTGTCTGTCTGTCTCTCTGTCTTTCTCTGTCTCGCTGTCTGTCTGTCTCTCTGTCTTTCTCTGTCTGTCTGACTGTCTGTCTGTCTATGTTTTCTCTCTCTCTATCTCTCTCTCTCTGTTTTCTCTATCTCTCTCTCTCTGTGTCTCTCTCTCTCTCTCTCTCTGTGTCTCTCTCTCTCTCTGTGTCTCTCTCTCTCTCTCTGTGTCTCTCTCTCTCTCTGTGTTTTCTCTGTTATATCTCTCTCTCTCTCTCTGCAGCTCCTGCTGGGATTGCCCTTCCTCCTGGTGAACCCGGTCGGGTACGTGAGCCGCGCCTTCGACCTCGGACGCCAGTTCTTGTTTAAGTGGACAGTGAACTGGCGCTTCCTCCCGGAGGACGTCTTCCTCAACAGGTACCTCCGGCCGGACTGCGTGCATCACCTCCATACAGACGGTGTCCAGGACCAGATAAAACACACTCACTGGTCATATAGAACATGATACACAAACACAAACTTGATTCTCCCGTTGTGACGTTCCTGCTGCCCCTCCTCAGGTATTTCCACCTGGCGCTGCTGCTGGCTCACCTCTCCACCCTCGCCCTCTTCGCTCTGAGGAGATGGAAGCGGTGAGAAACCCGCGACTAGTCCCTGTTTCCTGTCCGTGTCCAGTTTACGGTCAAATTTTAATATAGCATACATATATTTATATTTGAATTCTGTGTATTGAACTGTGTTGCAGTCTCCCTGTTGTGAGACACCTTATATTTTAGCGTCTGTGTGTGTGTGTATATAATGTGTATGTATGTATATGTGTGTGTATGTATGTATATATGTGTGTGTATGTATGTGTGTATATATATAAATAATATAATTAAACCTGTGTGTTGTGTGTTGCCGATGGTCCAAAATTTTAAGCTCAACTTCAAACTGAAAACAGGTGTTTACAGGTTTGAACAGAAATGTGGTCACTTCCCACAGGTCTGGGAGCAGCGTCTGGGTTCTTCTGAAGGATCCGTCTGAGAGGAAGGAGCTGCCGCAGAACCTCAGCGCTGATCATATCCTGCCCTGGTCTGGTTCTGACTTTAAATCCCACACGTTTTCCCCATTAGTTGTGTTGCAGCCGTGTGACCTGAAGTGGTATGTAGGAGATAAACTTAATGAATCTGATTTAATCACAGTTGTATAAAATTAACCAGGGGCTGTTAATATTATATTTCAAACCCGGCCCCCAACAAAACCCCACCCCCATGCTCAAACTCTCCCTGATACCCAACCCCCCCACCCAACACGCCCCCCTCGCTTTAAAACTTCTCCTGACGCCTCTGGTCTAGATTGTTTGTGTCTGCTCTGTTTCTCCCTAACTGGCTCTCACAGATCGTCCTGGTCCTTTTCACCTCAAACTTCATCGGCATGTGTTTCTGCCGCTCGCTGCATTACCAGTTCTATGTGTGGTACTTCCACACCCTGCCCTACCTGCTGTGGAGTGGGGGGGTGAAGAAGCTTGCACACCTGCTGAGGTAAGAACCCACACCCTCCTGAGCGTGCGGGGCATCCTCCTGTTCCGGCACAGGTCCGGCCCGACCCGAATTTCAGTATGAGTGGAAACACACACTAGTCCGAGTCACTCACTGATCCTCACACAGTCAAACCATAAACACGACTAATCCCAGAGGACGGAAAACTGTGTTACTGCGTATATATTTAACATAGAATTTACT
Organism: Ladigesia roloffi; assembly: GCA_037577295.1. Lineage (NCBI taxonomy): Eukaryota > Metazoa > Chordata > Actinopteri > Characiformes > Alestidae > Ladigesia > Ladigesia roloffi. The sequence goes on along the minus strand of JBBKCR010010183.1, from coordinate 10,930 downwards.
CTTTAAATGATCATAATCTCTCTTAATCTAATGTATATATTTTATAATTTTATTATTTCTGTAAAGCGAACTCAAGAGACATGGAAGTTGCCTCCACGATGTCTGTAAGTACAAGGAGAACAGTGTTCTGTCGAAAATAATTATCTAGTCTGTTGCTGCGTTTGTAAATTTGCTGACTAAAAAAATGAACAGACTCTAATTTAGGAGCTAATTACATTTTTATGGAGAGAGACAGAGTATCAGCTAAAAATCAAGAGAAAACATGTTTTACATACTAATTATGAAATGATTTGCGTGTTATTGAGTGAAATAAGTGTTTGATAGTACTTCTGGTTCCAGACTGGCTGTGAGTCCGAGTTCACACAGGTTACAGTCGGTTACAGACTCTCCTGATCTGAACTCGAACCCGTCCGCAGAAGCGGCTCCTCGTAAATCTGGCTGGAATCGAATACTCACTCATAAGTTTTCTAGATTTTTGGTTGATTTTGTGTCTCTCTACATAAAAGTGAAACCACCATATGAACTGGAGTCTGTTCATTTTCTTAGTAAGTCAGCAAATATATAAACTCGGCAGCAGATTAAATAATTATGGCCGCCGGTTGAGTGGGAGAGAGGCGGGAAGGTGGGATGTCGAGACTGTTGGAACTGGAGGAGCCCCTGTAGGGTGTTAATTTAATACATTTCTTTCAGTTAAGAATTTCTGCTCCCCCTAATCTGGGCTCCTGTTTTGTGTGTTAGGGTCCTGATCCTGGGACTGATTGAGCTGTCCTGGAACACGTACCCCTCCACGGCCTACAGCGCCCTCTCCCTGCACGTCTGCCACCTGCTGGTCCTGCTGTGCCTGTGGTTTGGCCCCGCCCCTGCGCCGGGCGAGTCCCGCAACCAGGCCAAGCGCCGCTGAGGGGGGCGTGGCTCTGGTGCAGGGGGAGTGGCTCCGGCAGGGACATCCCTCCACGCCACCTCCTGCTCCGAGACCCTCCGGCGCGTCGCCGTTCCGGGCTGCCGAGGGATCCGAGCCCGCAGCGACTGCATGAGGAGTATAGATCTGAGTAAAGAAGTCCATAATTGTGAAAGTAACCAAAGATTCTCAGGAAGATTGGACCTATAAGGACGAAAAATATGCATGTGGTGCGGAACAGCAGCTCAAAACGATTTTAAGAGACTGTTCTCCTGGACATAAACTAAACCGAAACGTCGAGGATGATTCCGGAACTTGAAGCAGAGCGTACAATCTGTTTTAACAGAGAATCATTTTGAAGGCTTGTTCTTTGAAAAATGTGTTTATTGAAGTCGCAGGTACAGTAGATGTCAGTGGACTGTTCAGTCCGTGAGCTTTTGTTTTTTTTCTGTGGTTTTGGTTAATAGAGTTTACTTTAAAAATGCTGGAGGAGTTTATAATGGCCGCAGTGTCGTCCCTCTCTTGTTTCTGAAAGTTTTGTCTGGTCCAAATCTGCTTTTGTCTGAACTTGCGGCAGCCACCAGGTATGGATGATTTGAGTTTAATTAGACTAGATCCACTCTTAGTTATGGTGGAGAACTCTGTGGACACTGCAGGGGTTCATGTGTTCATTATGGTTGGAATTACGAGTGGGTGTAATGTAGAAAGTGAATGGTTTTGGACTCTGTGTTGGACTGATTCTGCAGAAAGTGTTTTAATTACTGTATAAAGTTTCAGATCAGGATTTGATGGTTTGACCTAGGGATGTTATGATAAATCGTGATTAATCGTGTAACCCGTTAATAACGGCACGATTATTTAATCGTAAAGGCTCCTCAACAAAGCGTTACTGTTTGTGCTCTTAAAAATTGAGATTATGACGCTGCTTCCAACAGATACAAGAACATATTTAAGAAGATGAGTATTTTTGTGTCTTTTTCAAAAAGAAAAAGTAGCAGGAAATAAAAGGTAAAAAGGTCTAAAGAATGTGAATGTTTATATTTTTTTATTAAAACGTGCGAAATAATCGTGATCAAAATCGATAATCATGACACCCCTAGTCTAACCCTTAATACTGCCAGAACCCAAAAAACGATTTAAAGATCTCAATTCACCTTCAGACTGAACAGTACTTGCAGTATTAAAACTGCAAGTTTTGTGTGTTCATATATGATTCGCAAAGATATGTGTTTCATATATTTGATGTCAACAATGACAATCTCTTTTAATTTTATGTAATAAAAATTTTCAGGGATTTTATCTAAGGTTTACTTTTTGTTAATATTTGCTGTGACGGCAGGCTTGGGCCGAACTCCACTCCTTCAGGAAAAACAGCACAGGTTTGCATTTCCAGCGGTTCTGTTACTGTGTAGTTTTCTAACAGGAGAGCGACTACAGACACATCCTCTCAGTCGGTAGTTTCCTCAGTTTCTCTTTTTTGTGAAGAACTTCTAAGCCAGAGGACTCCAACCTTTCTGAAACTTAAGCTATATCATGGGTACTGAGCCATACGAAGGGCTCCCAGTTTCAGGCACTAGTTTCATGCAGAGTTTACCTAAACTTCATATAACAAACATGTTTTTAATGCTTTTTTTTCAGTTATTGTCATTTTTAAATGTTAAATTAACACATGCGAAATAATCGTGAGAATGGTGAAATCGATAATCATGACGCCCCTAGTGAGGGGTCCTCAGGTCACAACACAGTTCTGTTCCTGGGATGATGACGCTACCCAAATTTTGGTGTAAGTTGAAACTGTGTGTGAGAGTAAAATCATAAACACATAACTAAGTCCCACAAGAAGGAAAAGGAAAACTCTGTCACTCAGACGCCACATTACTGCGTATTCTTCCGCCACCCCAAACAAACTAGTTCCCCTGTGAAACATAAACCTAAAACCTCTTATGTAGGGATTTCACGATTAACCGCTTTCACGATTAACTGGTTTCACAATTAACTGCGATTTAAAACTGTACGGTTATTTAATCGTAAAAGCTCCTCAACACAGTGTTTCTGTTTGCGGTCTTAAAAATGTAGATGATGACGCTGCTATCAGCAGATCGGTGGTGAAAAACGCTCGGAATGAAAATGTTTCGCCAGCGGTACACTCCTGCTAGATAGAAACAGACAGTGCGACCATCGAAACATGAACATAACATAACATGCTTTATTTCCAGCAATAAAGTGATTGTTTGGATACCCCAAGAATACATAAGGACATATTCAAGACAGCAGGTATTTTAGTCTTTTTAAAATAAAATAAATAAAAGGTAAAACCTTCAATAAAATGTGATTGTATATGTCGTGAAATTTATGTGTGAAACAATCGTGAAACCATGATTATTTCCTGAACGATTATTGTTCTATCAAAATCAATAATCGTGACACCTCTGTGGGACTGTGGGAAGCCGAGGACCCCTGTATGAAAGTGCTGCCTTTAGATTAAAGACTTTGAAGTCACTGTTTTGGGAATAGAGTGAATCTTCTGAGCTTTTTCTCCGCTGTTTTCGGCTTGGCCTCGCACACATTCATCCACAGCAGTGTTTCCCCTGATAACTCTGTCAGGGCTGGAAAATAATGTCTGAGCACAGTCATCATTTGCAGTGTTTGGTATTGAAAGCTGTGGACGAGGATCTGTCACATTATACAAATATTTATTGATGTAAATTAACATGAATTTACTTTAGCAATCAGTTTGAAGGCAGCCGAGGATCTAAACCCCTGAACAAAACAAGGACAGAAACAACTAAACTACGTACATGCAACAAAAGGGACTAAATATAAAGAACTAAACTGTTACAATAATACAGAGAATCATCCAGCTGCATAAAAATAATGAGAAGGCAATCATGTTTTCAGACAGGCAGTCTATGAAGGCACCTGAACAGGGGAATGCCACATATGTCAAATATTCTGCATATTTAAACTACAAAGTAGTTCTGATTAGTATTATTTGGTAAAACCTGTGCTGCCTGATGCCTGAGACCATTTCCGAGATGAGATTAATATATAATTAAACCTGTGCATGGTGAATAAATACATTCAGGAAGTTGTAGAGCAAAATAATTCAGAACAAACACACTTTGCAGTCCTTACACATGATGTGTTTGGTTTCTAGGAGAGCATGTCCTGTTTTATATCTGGAGTTTAGGAGAGTCCGAGGTTCTGCCACACATGTGGGTTCTAGGAGAAGTCAGAGTTTCCATGTCATTTGGGTTCTAATAGGGCAACGTAATGTTGGGAGTTCTTATTACATTTAGCATTTAGTTTTTTTCATCGGCGTCAGAAACATTTTTAATGTGATGGGGACGGGTGGGGTTTGGGTGGGGCCGGGGTTGCTGTGTGTGTGCAAATCTCCCCCTTTTAGGGCGCAGGGGTGTTCGGAAACCCCTGTTGAATCTTGAATCTTTGGTGAAAGAATCCACTCCACTTAATGGACAGAAGAACACACACCACTGGAAATCCCAGCAGCCTGTCGACCATTCTCTTCACCTGCATGTGGTGTGTGTTCGTCTATCCATTAAGTAGAGTGGATTTGGGGGAGGTTTTGCGCACACACACAGCAACCCTGACTGGAGGTTAAGGGTCTTGCTCAGGACCCCAGTGGTGCTGAAGGTAGGATTCGAAACCATAACCTCTTGGTCCAGAGGAAAGTAGGCCACACCCCCCCATTACATGTAATTTGGGTTGTAGCAGAGCATGTTTAGTTGCAGGTTCTCGTCCCAGTGGCGCAGCAACAGGAACAGCTGGCGGGCGGCGGCCCGGAGGCTCGCAGGGGCCACGCCCTCGGGCAGCGCCTGGCACCGGAGCCAGAAATCCGCCTTCGCCGCCACCAGCTCCCATTCCACAAAGAATCCGGCGCAGTGGTGCTCCAGCCAAGCCAGAGCCACCGCCGTGGCCCAGCTGGAGTTCTCCAGGTCCAGCGGCGCCGGCTCCTCCGTGGGGGGGTCTGTGTACGCGCCCTCCAGGAGGGAGCCCTCGCACACATCCGTCTCGGACCCACGCCCACTGTCGGCCTGAGGAACTCCCCCCGCCGCCTCCGGAGACACCTCCTCGGGGCCGAGGGGGTCGGAGAGGACGGTGAGGGGCTCGGCATCATAGCGCCGTGGGCTGGCGCGGGGCGGGAGGGTCCCAGGGTTGTTCGCCGGCCTGTAGGGGGCGAAGCCGTGTGTGGCAGGCGGAGAGACGCAACGGTATGGCAGACTGAGGCTGCTGCGATGGCTCAAGTATGGAGACGCCCTCTTCAGACGGTCCAGAGGAATGTGGATGCACTCTGAGAAAGATTCCGACAACAGGAACGCCCCAGAAGCCAACTGCAGGTACACCTGGACATGGAAACGTGTTCAAGGATTACAAACGAAAAATAGACAAGGTATGTTACACTGCATCATTCATTCATTCTTTCTGTAAATGTTTAATCCTCACTAAGGTCGCGGGACCTGGAGTCCCGGGGTCTATAGGCACAATGCAGGGACTCACCATGTGGGGGTGCCAGCCCAACAAAATGCGTTGTATTAGTTGTTGTCAAATTATATGATTCAAATTTGTTTGGAAACAATAGGAATAAGTCCTTTAAACGCTCATTTTAATCAATTATTAAGTGAACTTTTGCCATGCTGTCTAGGTAGATACAGGTAAACAAGGTATAAACTAGCAACAGGAAATAGAACTGCAGCATACAAGATAAAACATGTTACTAAAACAGGAAAACTCGTGAGACCGGGCTCAGACACTTAATGTGGCTAATGCTGCTGCTCAAGCTAGTGATGGAAGATAAACACATGCTGTTAAATGGACAATTTAGTTTTAAGTTACTGCCAGAGGGGGATTTGGACAGAACAAGATGTGTTTTTTACAAAAGATAATTCAATTCCCACCAAAGCACTACATCACTATCATATCACCTCGAGGTGACGCTTCCCGGTGTGCCCGTTAGTTACAGCTGTTTTTGTCTTAAGACAGAGATTCTCTCAGGTTTGAAGATGTTCTGCGTTTTCTATTCAAAAGTAAGTTTTGTTTTTATCTCACAGCTTTTAAAAATGTGACAAAGTTGGTAAAAAAAACAAAAACAAATAAACAAAGCCTTCTTTGTAAAATTGATTATTTAGTGTGTTTATCATACATTATTTACTTGGTTGACTCCGAAATGCGATTAATCACGACTAATTGTGATTTTTTAAAAATCCAGATTATTTATTAGGTTGACTCAGAAATGTGATTAATCCAACGAATCGCGATAATAAAAAAATCCCAGATTTGCAAATCTGGAGTTTTTTTTTCTTCTCACATTTCTGAGGCAACCAAATATTTGCAAATAATTTTTTTTTTCATGATTAGTCATGATTAATCGCATTTCTGCCTCAACCAAATAAATAATGTATAATAAACACTAAATCATCAATTTTACAAAGGCTTTGTGTAGTTGTTTTCCCCCCTACTGTCACATTTTTAAAAGCTGTGAGATATAAACAAAGCTTTCTTTTGAATAGAAAACGCAGAACATCTTCAAACCTGAGAGAATCTCTGTTTAATTAATCGCTTTACAGAACTAGTTGATATTTGATGTCTCTGCGTTCTGGAAAGTATTGGTTTATTAAAATAATATGTTTTTGGGTATTTAATTATATGTAACAATTGGTTTACTAAATAAATAATTATTTGGTATTTTATTGGTTATTTTGTTGATGCATTTATTATTAAAAAAATAACCAATTGAATTTAGTTATCAAATTTTTCATAAAAAAAACAGTGAGTTTGGCGCATTTAGAGCACAAACTTAAACACATCTTACTTTAATGTTCACCCTCTAATGTCCCACATGGCTCTGACTAGCTCATTCTGGTGTGTGAGAGACACTGAAGGTTCCTGAGCATGGGTAAGAGTGGAGGGGTGTGTGGCTGGAGCAGTATAACTGTCCTCACCAGGGGCAGGTAGTCAGGGGACTGGGCGTCCGCGTCGGAGCCGGGGTTGGTGGACAGGCACTGCGGTTTGAGGGGAGTCGGTCTTCCGGAACTGTGACTGGACTTCAGCCGGCCAAAGTTAAATCTGCAAAAACACCCAAACACACACAAATGGGCTGAGAGTCATCAACAAGAATATTTAGTCTAGGTATTTAAATTTAATATTTTTTGTAACAGACTGAATTACTTCAGTCAAGTGTCGATTAATTAACCAATAGGATACTGGATTAAAACAACTAAATAAAAACAACACTCCATGTAAAATAGTACTGAACATTATAACAAAAAATGAAATGAAAATGTGCTATATGAAGTAAAATCCATACAGGATAGCTTGCTCCCTGCAAATCTGACACTCTGCTCACTAACAGCAAACAACGCGGGTAGCTCTGTGAGACACCTCCTCAACGAGAAGAGAGCATTTAAAGCAAGCACACCAACCAACACATCAGATATAACCTAGATCGCTGCTTACCTTCTCTTGAAACACGGTCTAAATCCATGGAAAACAGCATCCACTTAGGAGACAATCCAATTGTTTAAATTGTTTACAAGCCCATTCGCATTAAACATGTGCCGACTTCGCATAGAGAGGGAATTATTCCATTCAGTCAAAACATCATTTACTTGTGAAACATATTCGCTCTAACTTTGTGAGAGTTTCCAGTTCAGTCCTGCGCACTACCTCACTCTGAGCGCCACAGCTCTTGCGGTCGTCGGCTTCTGTGTTCTCAGCCTCCGAGCATGTGGACACACGGTCCATTCGTGCAGCTCCAGCCTCCACGACCCGCTCCTTTACTGGTGGAGAGCAGTCCAGCTCACCACGGCATCCCCCGCCTTCCAGGTCAGCCCCACAGACATGGGTGCCGCCATGTTTTAAAATCCAAATCCCGCCCCTAATCATCGCCGATTGGTCAATACCACACAGAGTTAATGCAGGCTTCTCATGCCATTTGTAGGTCGGACAGTCATTCGGCTTGCCTACGGTCGGACTGTATTCTTTTTACGACGGTATAACGGTATTGAAACTGATACCGTTGTCATTTTTAGATCCCGCAGTATACCATATTACCGTGATACCGCCCAAGCCTAACACATATATATATGTTAGGCTTGGGCGGTATCACGGTAATATGTGTGTATATATATGTGTGTATATATATATATATATATATATATGTGTATATGTATATATATGTGTATATGTGTGTGTATATATATATGTGTATATATATATATACACACACACACATATATATATATGTAAGCAGCTTTAAGACCCACCCCCGTGTTCAGCAGCTCTGTAGTCTGTAACCTGAACAACGTGTCTGACCTGGTGCTGAAGAAGCTCTCCATGGATCGACTCTCAGTGGTCGTGCCCTGGACGGAGCGCTGGGACCGAGACGAGGGGCTGCCGGGGTTCACGCCCCCACCCACACCTGTCAAACAGACACTCCATTACACTCACACACATTATCTCCCATACACTAACATTCTGTCTGTCCCTCTACTCACTGCTGTCCCAGGAAGACAGGCTGTGAGGGGACGCGGGAGTCTCATCTTTGTCTGGGGAAAAAAGAGAGAAGTTGTGGTGACTGCCAGAAGGACAGATTCAATACACAGTGAAAATGGACACTCTGGAATATCTGCAAACTACCTGTAGACAGGTGTGTTACCTGTGAGTGGTGTGTTACCTGTGAGTGGTGTGTTACCTGTATACAGGTGTTTTACCTGTGACGGGTGTGTTACGTGTGTAGAGGTATGTTACCTGTATACAGGTGTGTTACCTGTATACAGGTGTGTTACCTTTGAGTGGTGTGTTACCTGTATACAGGTGTGTTTCCTGTGAGGGGTTGTGTTACCTGAATACAGGTGTTTTACCTGTGACGAGGTGTGTTACATGTGTAGAGGTGTGTTACCTGTGTATAGGTGTGTTTCCTGTGAGGGGGTGTGTTACCTGAATACAGGTGTTTTACCTGTGACGAGGTGTGTTACATGTGTAGAGGTGTGTTACCTGTAGACGTGTGTTACCTGTGAGGGCGTGAGGGTCATCCACCTCCTCGCTGTCCCGGCTGGACGGTCTGCGTCCCAGTCCCACAGCGAATGTTCTCCGGCTCCGGCTCCCGGTGCTGGGCCTGCTCCCGGAACCCACAACTCACGGACACACACAGAATATAACTACTGTTATAATAACTCAAACAACACAATAACTAATGATATAATAACTCAAATAACACAAAACTACTGTCATAATAACTCCAATAACACAATAACTACGGTCATAATAACAAACAAAATAACTACTGTTATAATAATTAATATTACACAATAACTGCTGTTGTAACAACTAAAATTACAACTACTGTTACAAAAACTAGAATAACATAGGTGTGTGTACAGGGGTGTGTGTACAAGTGTGTGTACAGGTGTGTACCTGAGAGTGGTGTCTCCGAGGGCCTGGACTCGGTGGTGGTGAAGGCGGTGTACATGCAGACGACTCCGCAGCTCTTACTGGTCTGAGTGGCTTTCAGGCGGTACCGCCTCGACGAGCCTGCAGAACCATACAGAACCATCATCACTTCACTTAATATTAACATGCCCAGACACTGGGGGACAGCAGCTCACCAACAGGCTGTGTGTGCAGCTGAATTCAGTTATTAGAAAAAGTGACTGGACGCTGACTGATAATATGATGGACAATGAGTTCTTTGACAATTTTTGAATAAATCCAACCACACTGAAACTTTTCGGATATGTCTTGTTTTTTTTTAACACCCGCCCCCCACCCAGGATACCGTGTTCGATGTCTGTCTCTTTCTCAGCCATGATCTCGAAGTCCCTGATGATGGAGCGGGCGCTGAGCTGATGCAGGATTTCGTCCCAGGGGCCCCGGGGGGGGCCCTCGGGGGCCCAGAGCCCCGACAGGCTGACTCCGCCCTCCCAGGAGATGGGCCGCGCCCCCAGCAGGCCGTGGATGACGGCGCGGCACGGGGCCTGCCGGTCCTGGGGGGCAGCGCCGGCAGGGGGGGCGGGCGAAAACAGGCCCTCCTGATCGGCGAAGCTGTCCCAGTCCAGCGGAGACGCCGGGAACAGGAGACCGGCTACAGCGGGACGGAGGGGGCAGGGCCAGACACAGAGGGGCGGGGTCAGACACAGAGTGGCGGGAACAGAGAACACACCATTCATCAAACTGCAGCCTGATTATTAAAGCGATAGTCGCCACGAGCCACTGGGTGTAATCTGGACTTGTCTGTGCATGGTTTTTTTTACTTGGAAAGGTTTGATGTCCATCCACTTCCATTAAATGACTACCAGACTGCTACAGCTAAAGCTAAAAATCTGCGTTTGTGTTCTGCTGAGAAAACCACTCACCCTGACATGGATGCCCTGGGGGTAAGCAAATAAACATCAAATTTTCATTTTTGGGTGAACTATCGCTTTAATTATATAAATAATTGCTGCTTTTGTGTGTGTGTCTGTCTGTGTGTGTTACTGGAGTCTGTGAGGGACAGGGTCTGAGACCATTTTCTGCTTGACCCTTCCAAGACTCAGTCTTGTCTCGGACAGTAGTAGAAGGAGGAGGACTTGTAATTTCAGAGCGATTCCTCGAGCCCGTATTTTTTGTATGTTCATGTTAACAAAAATCTCCAACAATTATCTATCATTACATTTATTATTATTATTATTATTTATTACTATTATTATTTTTAAAGCATGGAAGGTTGACTTACATTATTTGAAAATTACATTGTACATGTTTGTGTAATGGGTGTACGTCTGTGTTTGGCATGGGGAGATTTTAGTTGTGATCATTAAAAAAAAGTTTTTAAGGATATTGAATATTATGTTCTACTGTATTCTCAAAATTATTATATAATTATATTGTGAAGTAGCCTACTAATCTACACACACCACTAGCAAATGTGAATTTGCTCTACAGGTCCTAACTGTGATTTAAATTCTATTAATGATAGTAAAAAGTCACATGAAGAGGTTCAGTAGACCTCCCTCCCTTAATAGTGTACAGGAGCTC
>JBBKCR010010146.1:0-12686 GCA_037577295.1 Ladigesia roloffi | reverse complement strand
GCACTCGGCGCCTGTGATTAACCCCTTACACGCCGCTCAAACACAGACATTTGTCAGACCGTGGTATCGGTCCACGGCTGATACCCAATACCGGTATCGGTATCGTTGCATCCCTAGTTCAGACTAGGTGATCAAATGCTCTATTAGGGCAGTATGGCATAGCGCTGCCTTGCCACATTTGTATAATTTGGGGGTGTTAGCTGGAGAAGGGAAGGAACAGCCAAGGGGGCTTTTACCCATTTAATCACCAACCTCTGTGTAACTGGAAGTGTATCTCTGTCTTTTCATGGTGTGTCTTTGATGTCTTTTCACCTATGATAGCTAATACTGCTACTGAACCTCACCACAGGATTCAGACACACTTAGCAGAGAACATTTGTGCAATAGACTTAGAAACGAAGCTGTGAATATGTGCCTCCTGACATGCTGGAATTTTTTACATTTGATTTACTGCAAATTGTGTGTAGACTCTCTCACAAAATGCTGGTGGGTTGCAGTAATGAAGTGAAAGTGGCACTGATAATGTCATTCTGTCCAACAAAACATTCTACAGGATGGTGTTTGACTAGCTAAGAACAGAATTGATTAAACAATTACATGGACACCAAACCACATTTTAGCAGCATTAACAACTTTTTTGTTTCCCACCAGAGAAGATCACATAGTCCAAGCAAGGCCAGGTAGAGTGAAGATACACTGAGAGCTGTGGTGAATTCAGTATAAGTCCCTTATATTTTGTTAACTAGCAGCCACCTATAGGAATGTCACAATTATAGATTTTAATGCCACGATTATCACCTGGTTTATTTAACTTGATTAGCATGATTATTTAGCATATATTAATTTCAAAATGTAGACAATCACATTCTTTAGAGGGTTTTAACTTTTATTTACTCCTGTGTTTTTTTAATAAAGACAAAAATCCCAAATAATACAGTGCATAACTGGATACTGTCTTTAAAAATGTAAACAGTGATGCATCATAGTGAAAACAATGACGAAATGAATCTTTTTGCATTTCTAATTCAGTGAAAACGTACATATTTGCTAATTTCCTCTCTATAAAAATGCATTCAAAGGCTGCAAGACTGGAGTATTCTTTTGTCTTTTGTGCTTGCTTCAGTTCTATCAGTTTATACTGAAGTCCAAAATGGTGAGTGAAGCATAACCACCCTGGGAATTTCACTCAGATAATTAGTTAAATGATAATGGATAGTTATTACCCCAGATTCAACGCATAAGGACACATGTCCGAAGTCACCAGGCCTGAGACATGAATAAAACAATAAAAAAGGTTCTAAATTCCTAATGATAAAACAAGTCTCCACACAAATAGACAAATTACATTTACAAAGGCAATTAAAACAGGCTGTTTGGGGTTGTACACTCCACAGTCCAATTCACCCCCAAGTGCACACACGCACAAACACACACAGTGTTTAAAAGAACCACCACCCATTATTAATATGAAAACAAAAAGAAAACCAAATAAAGCAAAACAGTTTTATAAAACAAACAACCATGAGCAAAACAATAAAACAAGACAAAACATGTAACAAACATTTGAGCTATTATAGAACAGCATTAATATGTTTATTAGCTGGAAACGGTTTAATGTGGTTGAGAAATTATAACAATCAGTAACCTTGGAAATCATGTCATGGGGTAAGTTGGCGTGAAGCCCAAAACCTACTGGTCTCCTAGGAAAACGACTGGGGTAGCGAGAAGGGGTCTTATATACTCCTAAATCTGCAAATAAAATGAGCTAAAAGGAAATGAGATTAGCCAAACAGACAAATTAAGTTTAGCCAAATAGACAAAAGCATCAAGTTAACTGTTTCTCTCAATAAATGAGCATATTCACATTCCTCATATTCATCATTTGCTGATTGTACTATTCGTGTGTTTCTAGCACTGCTAGTGAAACGTATTCCTTCCATATAAATCCTGCCAATCTGTTGATAGCAGTGTCACAATCTATGTTTTTAAGATTGCCAAGAGAAACATGATGTTGAGAAGCCTTTACAATTAATTTACTGTGCCCTTTTAAATCATTGTTAATCGTCCAACCAGTTAAACATGACTTCACATATGTGAAGCTAGGCTGCACATGGTAATTTGTACATTTAATATAAATATGTAGCTTATAGTAGTTCAGTATGTCAATAATATACATCACATTCTCACTATGTATAAATATGTACTGTAAAATTTTCAGAACATAAAAATGACAAAAAATGCTCACATCACACTAATTTTCTGACTGTGTTTGATATATTAAGATTTGTCATATAGGCTTATGTTAGATGTTATAATTTACTATGGATGCCTTTTAACACCTTCTAAATGCCCTTTCGAATTATGTCACTATAACAATGTCTTGCAAAATGGGATCTCACCAATACAAACTAGACCGTCACTCATTCAAAAGGACAGAATCTGTTACTGGACAGATCAGGGATCTATAAGGTACTTGGAATGAGAACAGGGAACTGCCTTTCTGTGCTGTGTGTCTGAAGTCAGGGCTCAGGTTCAGCAGAGATATCAGCTATCAGGCATGGAGACACATCAAAGACATGCCGTGAAAAGACACGGATCCGCACAGAGGGTGGACAGACAAAAAGAACAAGAGCTTCCTCCTCACAGCCCCCGTATAATAGAGGAGTCGTCAGAGTTGGGGGCTGCTTGAGCCAGTCACTAGGTATTTGTAGTTCAGTGCTTTGGTCTCCATCAAACATGGGCAATTGTGAAGTAATTTCATATCACAGGTTATTCGAAAAGTCCCTGTTTTGTCACTTATACATCAGTACCTTTGTTTTTTACAATCGGTCAATTTTGTGCACAGCATTAAACCTCCAACTGCACAAAATGACAAGTAGAAATGGTGCAAAACTGGGAAATTGTGGATATTAGAGCTAGGCCTTGTGTGCAGTCCAAAAATGACAAACAACACCTTTACAATCATGCAGATTTCTGCTCTTACTCCTATTGGAATTGTAGTAGTATGTTAGTTTTATCATACAGCATTTGCTCTAAATTAAACAGGTATCTGCTGGACATTGTGTATTTTACCTGAAGCAACACACATACCAACCTATATCCAAGCTAGCATATTACAAACAGCTGCTGTTCACTTACCCAATGATAGAACAAGACAGTCAATGACATATCTAGAATAAGTTGGTTCCACCCACTAAAAGACAACATGTGATCTGTTCTGCTCTTCAGTTCATAATTCCTCTGACTATCACTACTTGTTGCTGGATATCATCTTCTTCATTTAGCTTTAACTTTTCCAAGCATGTTTCTAACTTGGTTTGCTAATGGAACCATTTTCAGTTTTTTTAATACTGATTGTCCAAACTATATTTATTTTATATATCAAAAAAGAAAGAAACCACATCATTTTTCTAGTTATTGGTTTTGTAATTCATGGGAGTGTGTCTGTGTAAATGTGCATGTTCCTATTGCCATCAAAATTCCAAGCAAAAAATGGTTTGGAGAAAATAATTAAAAAAAACATTTAAATATGTGTTATACCTTGGAAATGATAAATACAATGGTAACAATTAAAATGTTAAGAGCAAAATGTGTGCATGCATAACATATGTTTCATCCAATCAGAAACGGAATCAGGACTGAAACACTACTCCACTTACAACACAAATGGAGGTATTTCTTTTTCATTTTTTCATTTTAATTTTTTTCCAGTAAAACACATAAAACTGATAAAAGTGTTTTAAAAATACCATTAAGTTAAGCATATTGAATCAGTTTTATGTTGATGTTGGATTTATGTTTCAGCTACAGAAATTAGATATTTTGTTTTTAATTGACTATAGATATTATTGTTGGTCACACCACATGATATTTTGTCATTAAATTAGAGAAAAATGACAAATAACTCCTGATTTTTTAAAAGTTGGAGTGAGTACATATATGGGAGAGATACTACATATAGAAAGTATGTTTTGGTACATTTTAACATTTTTTAACTTAAAAAACAAACATCCGGACGGAATATTCATGTTGCGATATTGATATACATATCTATCTACTGTTGTTTTGTAAGGTAGACTGCGTTAGTGACATATGCAAATAAATCCAACATCATGACAGCTCCTGGCATCCACATTTTACTTCACAATTTGACTAAGCTGTCATATTCCAAAAGCCATTCTTCTTTCTTGCAGTCCCACTGAAGCTCAGTAGGTGGGAGCAGATGGCTCTTTCAGTCTGATGTCTTCTCTGAGGTACCAAACCAGCCTGGCTTTTGGTATGGTGCTGCCCATTCAACATTTTAATCAATTATGTAAAAAATATCAGTCTGCTTAACCAAAACACCCCGGAACACTCAAAGCTTCAAACCTAGCCAGGTTCAACTTCCCGGGGGATACCAAAGTGTGTAAACTTTGAAATCTGATCACATCTTTTGGAGAGACAGAATCAGGTTAATAGCAGTGAATGGTGACTCTAGTCCCACCCAAACCTTGGCAACCAGGATCTAATTTCAGTCTTTATTCATTGAACTGGGAGGAAGGAGGTGGCCAGAGGACTTCCTGGGAACTTTGTTTGACCCCTTTTTAAAGTGGGGAATTCACCAGAGAGCATCGGTCCATTTCCTAAAACAGTTCTTGCTTTTGTTCTCTTAGTTTTGGCCATTTCAGGCCAGCTCATCCAGGGCCAGTTCGGTGACATTGCGGATTTCCATTTTGAAAATAGTCTGTTCACGCATATATGAAAAATTTTAAAGCTGTGTTCCAAATGTCTTATTTTTATAGCTGTTTTTTTCAGGACTTTTTTGCATATTCAGCCTTACATTTATTTAAGTATACATATTTTTATAATATAATGTACAGTTATCCGGTCGTCCTATGCATAGCCGCGGTTGGGCTGATTTTGTGTAGTGTGTATTTAACTTCCCAAAAGGGTTTAATTTTTGTTCTCACAACAGTACAAAAATACATACAGTTATATTTTATATGGAAACATAGCTGAATTTATGTTTATTTATGTTACAAAATTATTACAATTAGTACTTTTAATAATTTAGAAGTAAAATGTGAAAAAAACATTGCCATGAAAAAAGCACAAAAAAAATGCAAAAAATATGTGCAGGTTCCACATTATTGTGGAGATTTCCAAGTAAATATTAAAGTTAGGTTCTTAGAAAAAATCAGTGTATGACTGAACCGCGATTCCTGATCTGTGTAAACCTGGGGGGTTACTGTATATATTCAAGAATTGTATCTATATGTTCAAAAAAATAATTGCTGAGGAGTGAAGACTGACATAAACTTCCATATAAAAGAAGCAAAAAATGTAATTTGTCCAGGAATGTTTTAATGTTTGCATTTGTAGCTGTAGCTCCAGATATCTGGTTCCCTGTGATCTCCAGGATTACAAAACAAGATGAATGATATACTCCAAATATATGTGGTAGTTTGCTGAGGGACATGAAGGGTCAACATTGATTTCATGGAGCTTGTTATGCCAGTGGATTTTGTTTCATGGAAAAAAAAACAGCCCACACAAAAGAGCCATGAAGCCGTGACACTCTTAAGAGAGTATGCTCCCGTGAATTCTTCAAGAAGTCTTGCCTCTTTATTTAATTGGCATCTCCAAGTTCCTGCTGATAAGTGAGCTTGTTAAAAGAACAAAAATGTGTGTTAAGTTCATGGCCTTCTGCTCTTTAGTGAAAAACAGCTATTAAGAGAAACCTGATGCCTGTCCTGTGAGGCTGACCACACAGAGTCTCATGCCTCCCTGCTCCGTCCCAGTTTAATAAAGTAAAATACGTAGCATGTACATCTGCGGACGCGTTCTCAGGGATATAGAGTTAACAAGAGCTCAGCATTTAATCAAGAACAGCATTGGCCAGATTGCTCTCTCATCCGGTAAAAGCTCAAATGTGTTGATCACGGTGATGGGGCTCTTTTATTTCGAATGCAAAATGTGGATAAGCTCTTGGCTGATGACTCCAGTGATTCCTTTCTAAACATTCTTAATGCAGTTTACTCTGAAAACAGATATCTGAAAGATGAAGGGAAATGAAATAAGGAACAATAACCTCCCAACTTCTCTGATTAAGTGGGACTAAGTTGTAGGGATGAGATGAATGACAGCTAGGTCTTGAGTCCTCTCCTCTGGCTGCTCTGCTTCAGTGATTACCTGGCCACAGTCATGTGTAGACTCTCTGGAGGAACATGCTGCTGTTTAACACAATGGCACCGCCTGGATTTTTTTCCTGAAGTACTGAGGTTCAGACATGTTTCCAGGGCGGGAAAATGCACTTCTCAGGTTGACAGCCATGGTCTGAGGGGTTGATATGTTTTATGCGCATCTCGGCCGTGTCTCAGGTCGACGAATGTTTAGGCAGTTCAAAATCCCAGACGATTCTGAAAATCCGGCCGGGCATAGGTCTCAAAAAGAGGACATGTCCAGGAAGAAGAGACGGTCTGGTCACCCTAGCCTCATCTACAACTACCATGTTAAAGGGGGCAATACACTGTAGTAAGACCTGGGGTATGTAAACATTTGATCAGAGTCTTTGGGGTTGTTTGTGTTGTGATTATATTTCAAATAGAGTAAACACAGTTGTTTGACAGTAAATGGCTTCAGCCAGGCACTAACCATGAGTGACAGAAAGGGTTTTGTGTTATCATTGATAAATTCAGCCAGGGTGTGTAAACTTATGAGCACAACAGTATGTACAAAGAGGAAAGAGCATTATAAATAACGTGCTGGAGTGGGCAAGATCCCTTAAACACTGACACACACCTCACACCTTCTGTCCCCCCACCCTCCAACCCCAACAGAAAACTAAGAGCTTTTACTGGTACTGGGAAAATGTATTTTGAAATCAGCATCTCTATGAGTATGACCATCATTGCATGCCAGTGTCTGTTAAATTCCTACATTTTGCATTACGGTGTACTGATTGGTGTTCACCTGAATAAAATCTTATTTAATTAGACAAAGTATAAAAGCTCATCTGTAACGGGATGAGGGTTAAATACTACTAGAAGTACATCAAAAGTCATTATTAGCATTGTGTTTGAGTAAACCAGAGATTTGTTTTCTCTTAACTTTTGTACACATGCATCGTTTCCCTTTTTTTTATGTATTGTCATTTCCTTTAAAATTATGCTCTAAAGAACAATATATTAATTTGGAATTAGGATGAATGTTGTCAGCAGTTCTTAAAAACTAAGGCAAAGCTATTTAGTTCAATACTTGCATCAATAAAAGATAAAAACCTGAGAAACCTGAGGAACCAAACTCTCTTTTTTTTCCCGGTGGTGTCTATTCTGTCAACTGTAGCCCCACAAAATCTGAATCTGACTGTTTTAGCCCAATTTAGGATTAGGGTCTAAACTCACACTGTATTTTTTTACCCACCTCAAATGTACCAGTCACCACTTCTTTGCTATAAAATTACAGACGGCTTCTTTAAGTGTCATCCAGCAGGTGATAAATGACCTGTTACAAGCATATGTAGGTGTGTGTGTGTGTATGTGAGTGAGAGAGAAAGATGATTGTTGTTGTGGCTGAAAAACCAGTCAGTACATCTGCTCACTTTGACTCTCTTTAGCTCTTACTGGAGGGTACAGTGTGTGGAGCTCCTTTGTGAAGAGAATAGGGTGAAAGTTAATCCAAAGGCTCCTTTCATCTGCTCTTCTCCACGTAGTGGGATTTGTGGTGGGGAAACATCAGGGCCTCAGTGTTCCACAGAACACAGTATAAAATGTTATTATTATATTAAAGTAAATCAAATGTCCAGTCAAATCTGAGTGACATGAAATGTAATATAATAAATCGTGTTTAAAAAAGACATTTAATTGAGAACTGAGATCTGGACATCAGTGCAATATTCATATTGACATCCCTCTGCCCCCGACTCTCAGGCTCCTGCCACTGAAGAAGAACTTAACACCATAATGTGAGCCTCAAGGAGAAACAATTGAGACAGGTTTCACGTACGCAGGTGGTCTATAAGGCCCTGTTATATTGTCAGTAAAGTATCAGTAAGTTTCAAATGGTCATCAGATGAGCATGCAGGGATTTTTGGCAAAACTCAAATCATTTCCTTATATGTATCACCAAAACCTCTCTCAGACCATTAAATTGTTGCAGACTCTCATTAAGGTGGTGCAGGTATTTGGGTTTAAATTTCAAGTGTGTCTAGGTTTAGTCAAGGGGACAGTTTTTTAGGGCAGCACCAACAAGGAAGTGCAGATTATGTTGTGAACTGGTTGTTAAAAATGACATCACGTGTGACGGCTATTTCCCAATCCAAACATTCCTATAGATCCCAAAGCAGTGCACTATACAGCTCTTGCTTTCACATGGATGACTGTAACAGCACCAATCTTTATTAATAATTCATCTGATTAACTTCTGCCCTGTTTAAGCTGAAACTCTCTTAATGCAGCCTGAGCTTAACTATTGAAAAATGTTTTTGACATTACTCAGCATCAGGATCAAGCCAAATCTCAGCAGTTTTCCTGAAGCTGAAATTAAGACGAACAAGATGGCTCAGCCCTAAATCTGTTTTATACTTTGGATCTTATGAGCATAAGATAAGATAAGTCAAGATAAACCTTTAATAGTCTCAAATGTGGGAAATGTGCATGGATATGGCAGAAAGTGGAGAGTATAAGTTAAAAGCAGAAAAACAATAGAATAAAAGCTATAATACAACTGTGAAATTTAAATTGAAAGTGACCATCCTGTCATTCGTGAACACACCACAGCACTCAGTGTGAACAGCATGAAATTCACTTTGTGTATTTATCCCCTCACCAAGCAAAGCAGAGAGTAGGCAGGAACACAGTGTCCAGGTAGCAATATGTGGGGGCGGTACTTTGCTCAAGGGTACTTCAGAGGTGTTTAGCAGTCTTGAGGATCAAACACACAATATCCTTTAAGCCGGATATATTGCAAAAAATACACTAAACAAAAAAGAAATATAGACATATCTGTATATAAACACAGACACACACACACACACACAAACATATATATATGAAGACTGGATATATATACACAGCAACGCACTTACTGGAAGCCTAATATTACCACACCACAGATATGCCACCCAACCCCCCTCACACAATAGACAGCTTAATAATCAAGTAACACAAGAAGCTACAACACAAGAAGCCGCTGGTCTACTGGGCTTTCACTTTATATCTTGCAACTCTTTAGCTCATTAACCTTGAACAAAAAACACACTGTCTTGGTGCTGATACCTGAGTGTTTATGTAAAACAATTGTTTAAATATTCCACCACCTCCTTTTTATCCGATTCATACCACAAATATGTGAATTAGCTGCTGCATGGTGAGTAGATTTGCAGGGTGTAACACAGCACAGCAATGTGGAACTAGGCTTGGACATTAAGTTGCAGATATGTCGCCCCCTGCAAGAAAAATAGTGCTACTGCACAAAATGGCAGGGGACAAAACAGAAACCCATGCCTCTTGCAGTGGTGGAGAATTGGGTTCAAGAAAGTGTACATCTCCCAGCCTCCCTAGAGGCTCAATTACCCAGAGTGCAAAGTTTCTTTTGGCAACAGACTCATCCTATAACTCTGTTTAGGAAACTTTAATGAAATCGATAAGAAATCGTATTGATAAGAATCAATAAAGGCATTGACATCAATCATTTCTTAGCGATTCCTATCCTATTTGGCATTGATACCCACCAGGGACCCACCTAATTTTCTAATCCCACCACACAAGCACACAATATATAATATGCACAATGAAGTTTTTTGTGCCCTACGTGGTTCTCAGTTTCAGAACACTCTAATCCCTGTTCACCACTCTGCAACTGTGAGGTGCTAAGCTCAGGCAGTCTGTTCTTAACTTAGAACTTCACTGTTCACCTATACCATTCTCCACTCTAGCCTCTTTGCAGATCGCAGATCCATGCTGTTCCTCTTCAGAATCTTCTGGGTTCTTTATCTTGTTACGTTTGCAGGGATGTTTGAATTTCTTTGTCCTTTCCTCAGGTGCTACACTAGTAAAGTTCTACACCCCAGCTACACCATTTTAAAGAAAGAGAAACAGAGTGAGGGAGAGAGAGGAGGAAAAGAGATACTGAGTGTGGGAGGGAGTTAAAGAGGAGTTGCGTGTTATAATACACATCTCTCAATTTGTGTTCAGGACTTGAGGGCTGTGGTGTTGGAACACACAACAAGACAGGTTTCAACGTGCTGCCCAGCCCGGGGACAGTGCTGCAAGTGTGTTTTGACCAGTAAACACAGCTCAGGGCCCGTAAACATTATGTAGCCAATGCACAAACACACACACACACACACACACACATTCACACATTGAAAAATGTACAGGCCTCCTGATTACAATCATTTAGATGTTTTTTTACCAGGTCCACCCAAATTTAGCTCACAACCTAAAGTTTGGGCAACACTACTGTAGAGCATTACTGCTGGCCATGTGAGGTGCCACGTTGGTTTGACGTCTGTGTTAAGTTTTAAATTGAGAACATCCTCCTAACTTTACACCAGGGATTTCCAGTTTAGGGGCTTTTTTTTCTTAGTCTGACCCATTTCAGCTCACCCCCAACGGAGCCAGTCGCCTGAGTACTAGGTTGTACACCCCTGGGCACATTCGTGTGCCGTCATAGGTTGTCTTGAGTGTGGTTGTTTGGTGCCTAGTAGGAATGAGCCAGATACTCGGCTGAAACTTTTGACGAGTATGAGTATCATACAAGTAATACGAGTCAATATCTGTGCTCGGATTGAATAAAAATTCTCATTGGATAGCTGACTAGGTCTGCTTTCTGTGCAGTGGCGTCTGTCAATGTAGTGCTTTAAGTAGTCCGTGTAGAACACACGTTAGTTTCATTTTTCGAGCCAGCGCATGTCGAGATTTTTAAAAAATTGTATTTAAATATTTGGCTGTTCAGAGCAGGGGGGCCATCAGGGGGGGCAGGAGCAATTCTAGGGGAACTCTCTCTCCGTCTCTCTCTCTCCCTCTCTCTGTTGCTTTGAATTCCTTATATGGCAGGGAGGTCAAAAATTATAAAAGTGTGAAATCTGAAGATTGCGTTTAGATTCAGCTTGGCTTCATGCATGCTGTTTCTCATTTTGCGCAAAAGCTTAAATAAAAGAGTTTGAAGAGAAAAGAAAAAGAGCTGTGTTGTTGAATAGAAAAAGAGAAAAATAACTTTTTTGTTGAAAAAAACAGAACGAGCCATGAAGATAAAGCTTTTGGCTGGGAACTCCAGCATGACAACAACCCTGAAACGCACAAGTTAGCTTTGCTGACTAAAAATATTTATTAACACTTTGCAGATTCTAGTGCGTCCACCCCTCACCAGTCATGACACGCATCCTATTTCTTAAAAGTCAAATATTTTCTGTTTTTTTATGCACCATATATTGACTGTTCTTTATTAGGCCCCAATCAAGAAGGAGTTCATGCTGAAAAACTCCTAATAGTTTCAATATGGGCACATTTTGAAACTTGTTTTTGAAACTTTTTGGTTAAAAGCAATGAAGAAGAGCCATATGTCAGTTGATCTGTTAAATTATTCAGTCTTGTGACTTTTATCAGTTTAGTTAGCACTCTCCTCCAGGTGTGTTAAAGCTGTCTAATCACAGTGTGTTAGTAAAATATTCTTTCAAACATCGCATGTCTCAGCCTCCCAGTGCTGGTGGTGTTGTGTGATGGCGCGTCCATGCTAATGAAATACAAATGAATGCCTGGTGTTTTCTGACGGTGTCTGCCAACAACATTGTGGTATATTCTTAAAAAGGCCAACACATATGCAAGTGTGTATGGGCATGCTTGCACATTGGTGTGGGTGTGTATTTTATAGAAAAGTTCCTTTGGGAGCCTTAATGACTTAATTATTAATATTGTAATAATTAAGTATAGGCTATATGTATGTAGACATACATGTATGTCATGTGCCAGTTTCAAGTGTGTTGCTTTTGAAATATATGATGTTAATTTGTTGTGTAAAGTATTTGCTAGTAGTTTATTGCTCATAGATGACTTGGCTGTGTTCAGATTAAGAATATTTTGCAAGCCCTGTCTCAACCACAAGGATGTGAGACATTAGGCCCTGAGAAATAGTTGCCAGTGCTGGTTTTAAGGAGCTAAATGCATATAAACCGAGTAGGGATGAAACAGTCATTAAATATATGGCTTGATCCTGATTTCTAAGCAGCCAGTTTCCAAATCTTTGCATTGTGTTTAAAGTGCATGACAGAAGAGATGCACTGGTGCTGCTTCAAGTCTAGTTATGTGAGCAGCATGTCCCTGATAGCTTGTTAAAACCTCAAGTTTTGGAAATGAATTTGGAATGAAATAAGTGTACTCTGTTGATATCTTATAGTGGCTCTGTGGTAGACTGATGCCCCGCCTAGGGGCAGTCACTGCCTCGCACATTTTGATCCAGGGATAGGCTCCAGGTACCCTAATGTGACACTAATGAAGACTAAGTGGTTACAGAAAATGAATGAGCGAGTGAGTGAATGGTATGTTATATTGGCAGACACAGTAGGCTGTAGTGTTAGCAAAGAGAGGCCAATCATTAGACCAGTATAGTATGGAGGATAAACCCAGCTGAATGTAATAATAATAATAATAATAATAATAATAATAATAATAATAATAATAATAATAATAATAATAATAACAACAACAACA
>JBBKCR010010137.1:0-12687 GCA_037577295.1 Ladigesia roloffi | reverse complement strand
TACATGTAGATATAGATAAGATGCCCCATGCTGCTGAGATTTTACATTAACACAAACTGTAACCCGTTACACACTAGCTGCACCTTAATACTGCTCTCCTAAAATAGCTCATAGCTCAGACACACACGATTAACAGAAACCCACACACACTCTCTTTTCTTCCAAGGTTCCAGAAATTGATTCCCTCAGCCACATTAGCCTTTTCATCGCACAATAAATTGGACAGTTTATTGCTCCAGGGGGCAGAGATTTATGTGACTCCGTCCACTTCTTACCTGGTGGTTCTCTCTCTGTGTTTCTCGTCATCTCTGCCTACATCTCTCAGACACACTGATGTGAGTAAACTGGCCCTCCCACAGGATTCTGAGCTCACAGCTCCACACTGCTCACCCAACAAGATTAGCGCTGGAGCCAAAAATACTGAAGATTACCAGCCAAAGCCACCACCTTAAAGACAGTAATAAATCCCATATATTGGCCAAACCTTATCATTAGGCAGGAAAGTCTGTGTAATACATTTATAAAGAAATGAACTGCAAATGATAAATATAAAATACAGGTATACATTTATATTTATCATTTATATTTACCAAAACTGAACTGATTGAATGCTATTAAATATTAACGTTCTTGTCATCGTGTTGCACTATTGTTTATTTTATTACTATTATACAATTATTTTTACAAAACAGCCTTATTATTTTTTATTTTTTATTATACTGAGCATACTTATGACACAGGAACATCCATCGAAATTTTATTTAGTTACTTATTTACATAATACCTTTTCTACTCTTTGCAAAATATAAAGAGTCAATAACTACACTCAGTCAAGAACTACAAAGACAGTGTGACTACAGACCTGTCAGTGAGGGGCGTGGCTCGTGATCCCGCGGGGCGTGGTTCAGTCGCGGCCCCACCCCTGGCTGATGACACGCCACGTGGTGAGCAGGACGATAAAAATTTGTACACAGTGCCCACCAAAACAAGTCATAGCACCATGTTTACTGTAAGGCACACACTTCTGCACAGTCTCAGAGCTGTTCAGTATAACCAGGTGAAGAGTTTTAGGTAAGTAGCTGTATAATGTCTACACTAGTCTGGTCTGGTTGCATGTGCTGTTTATCTAGACTAGCTGGGGCTGAATGCTTGACTGAGCTTTTTTAAATCTTCATATGAATCTTTACTAACAGCATAACTTACTTTCCCGGCTCCAGGGTGGGGGCAACCTGTTTAGGATCCGTCAGTCTGAAGGGCCGCAGTTTTCTAACACTGAAAGATTTCAACCCAGACGAGATCAAACACATCCTGCATGTGTCTGCTGACCTGAAACACAGAATCAAACTCCAGGGAGAAGTACCAGCCTAATGTTATTACACAGTACTAGTGTGCCTGTGATTTTGTCCCTATGAATATGCAAAAGAGCCGGACTGGAAATTATATGCCATGAATATACTCATGAATACTGCACTTGATATGAAGAGATTTTATTGTATTTGTTTATCTGTTTTTGTTTTGTACTTTTTGTGTTTTTAGTATCTCTCACTTCTTCAAGGCAAATCTATAGCCATGATATTTGAGAAGAGAAGCACAAGAACCCGCATGTCCACTGAAACAGGTGCAAATGAGCTCATGTGTGAAGGATAGAGTTTATATATGTGTGGGTTTTTTGTGGGAGAGTGTGTGTGTGTGTGCACAGACAAATGAGAGAGGGAACAGGCAGCACGGTCACTGAGCAGACTGAATACTGAATGAGATAAAACAAAAATTGCCACATAGGCAGTCTCTCTCTCTCTCCCTCTCTCCCTCTCTCTCTCTCTCTCTCTCTCTCTGTCTTTCTGTCTATCTCACTCTCTCTTTTTGTCTGTCTTTCTGTCTCTCTGTGTATTTCTCTCTCTGTATCTTTCTCTCTGTCTCTCTCTTTCTCTCTGTCTCTCCATCTCTCTCTCCCTCTCCCTCTCTTGCTCTCTCTGTCTCTCTCTTTCTCTCTGTCTTTCTCTTTCTGTCTCTGTCTCTCTGTGTATTTCTCTCTCTGTATCTTTCTCTCTCTTTGTCTCTCTCTTTCTCTCTGTCTCTCCATCTCTCTCTCCCTCTCCCTCTCTTGCTCTCTCTGTCTCTCTTTCTCTCTCTTTCTCTCTGTCTCTTTCTCTTTCTGTCTCTGTCTCTCTCTGTCTTTCTGTCTCTTCGTCTCTCTCTCTCTCTCTCTGTTGTTCTGTCTCTCTGACTCTCTCTATCTCTCTATCTCTCTCTCTCTCTCCGTTCATTTAGGTTTCTCTCTTTTGGGCGGCCATCCATGTTTCCTCACCCCTCAGGATATTCACCTAGGAGTCAATGAGAGCACAAAAGACACTGCCAGGTCTGAACATAAACTCATACATATTCACATGAATTACATATTTACTCTTTCACACACATGTTGGCTCTTCACATGTCAGAACTGTCCTACTTATGTAATATATTTATATTCACTGCAGTAGAAACTGTTGTGTGTTGTAGAGTGCTCTCTGGCATGGCGGATATCGTGTTAGCCAGAGTGTACAGTCACTCTACTTTGGAGAAGCTGGATCAAGAGGCTTCTGTTCCGATCATCAACGGCCTGTCTGACCTTTACCACCCCATACAGATACTGGCTGACCTCCTCACACTAAAGGTACAAACACACAGAGAACACACACAGCTGGGCAGCTGCTGGCCTGGTGGTTAGAAATTTGCCTATGTGGTCAGAAGGTCATGGGTTCGAATCCCAGCACTGCCAGTGGTACCACTGAGGTGCCCCTGAGTAAGGTACCTTCCCCACACACTGCTGTGTTCCTGACTGCCCACTGTGTGTCCATGTGTGCAGAAATGGCAACTTTACACTTTAAGAACTGTTGGAATTTACCTGAAAAAAAACAGTTTAAGGAAAAATTTCTATAATATCTAATAAAAACTATATTCTGCATAGTTGTTTTACATTTTTACATTTGGGAAGAAATTGACAATTCACGAAAGCATGGAAGACATTAGTTCTCAATTTCGTGTTTATTTTTCAACCCAGTGTTCTGCAGTACAGGGTTGAAGTATATCACTTACAGATATTAACATTACAATTTATATGGGAGTAATAAATGGTCACTTTAAACTTTATAGCAGTGATGTTCTCTATTTTTCTGTGATTTTCTTTGCAGGAGCATTATGGTTCTTTAAATGGCCTCACAGTAGCTTGGATCGGTGATGGCAACAATGTTCTCCACTCACTTATGATGTCACTGGCCAAACTGGGGGCCAATCTCAGAATAGCAACGCCAAAGGTCTGTCCATAACTGAAATATTGCTTATTTCCAGCCTAAGCGTCTGTGTCCATTAAAACCAGTGTAATTGTTTCAGGGTTATGAACCAGATGCTACTGTTACTCAGGAGGCCCATCGTCTCTCCAAGCAGGTGCGACTGTAGGGCTTTATTTCTTTACAATTATCCTCCCAGTTGTTAAAATGTTAATCATATTTTTTTTAGATTCACAAACCCCTGTTTTGGTCACAATGATCTGTAAATACTGTGTTTTATTACACAATTTCATTCCCTATGGTTTATGTTGTATAGCAGTGGTCTCCAACCCCCGGGCTGGGGAGCTCTGTATTTCCGTTTTATTTACTATTAGAGTCTAAACGATTTTTATTTTGAAAAATGACTGGATATCCTTAGTCTATGACTCACACTTGTAAATAGTTTCTGATATTAAATGGGTTTGTGACGGATAAAGGTTGGGGACCACTGATCTACTCAAGCCCCCCCCCCCATTATCATATGTTGGGATGGCCTGTCTGTAGGAGTGAAGATGATTTGAGTCGGTGGTTTGTGTAGTTTGGAACAGATTTGCAGCTGTTCTCGGAGCCCGTGGAGGCGGCGCGGGGCAGTAACGTGCTGGTGACGGACACGTGGGTCAGCATGGGTCAGGAGGAGGAGAAGAAGAAGAGGATTAAGGACTTCCAAGGATACCAGATCACCATGCAGGTCCAGCATCCCACTGTTACTATCCAATTCTGTTTTGTTGGCCAGGAAATTCCGGGTGCTCTGACTAATGCTAGACAGGTTTAAACAAACATAACACTTCCGACTGAGTAAAAATACTGAGGAGAGTTTTCTCATTTTAACACTGACCCCACATTCATCCAGTATTTCCTCATGTGCATGGATAGTCATTACTCAGTACATTTGGTATACTATTAGGTATGTAACATTTACATATAAACCATTGTTGGTCTGAAATAAAATATAAAATACAGTCATATAACGTAAAACACTTTACATCATTGATCAGATTCCTGCATTTTGGTGCTTTGTTCCATAGCCTTGGAGCGACACCAAAGGCACCATGAATCAGAAACAGGAACATTTACCGATCCCGAGGAAATTTCTTATGTTATGACTGCAAGACACGCTGAGACACAGAGACAAGAAAACTGTTAAATAAAAAGAGAATTATTTTTTTTATCTGTTGAAAAACTTTACAATATACAATATAATGTATAAAAATACAATACAAACACACAAATGCTCAGTATATATTCACTTACACTTAATTCATAATGACACAAATAATATTGACATAAGCAGTGATATTTACATGTAAAGACTATTGGACATAATTAGATTTTGCACATAATGACAATGTTTAACACCCAATAACAACATTGCCATCGGTATCATATAGTGATGTCCAAACCCATTAAGCGTTTTAAAAACAAACAGCTATATTTTATTTAGCGTTATAAAATGAGCCATTTAAGGAGCCAATTTTGCTTAAATTGTCCCTTTCCAAACCTTGAGCAAAACATTTGGCACTAATTATTTGCTAGTATTATAATTGTAATCATTAAGTTATTCTATGTGTAATAACATACTGCTAGCTACTAATTTAACTTTAGTATTTATACCAGCATTTGTGAACAGAGCATAGTGTATTTCATATGGAGTATTTTCTGCTGAGTTTTGATTGGAATTTAGTTGCACTTTCTATCTTTACATTATATAGAAAAAAATGAGAGAGCACTACAAAAATGTTCAGTTTCTCAGGTTTTATATTTTATAGGTGCAAGTATTAAACTGAAATGCTTTACATTCCTTTTTAAGAACTGCTGACAATATTTCTCCTTATTTACATAAAATATATATTGTTCTATAAAGCATAATGTAACAGGAAATGACAAAAAAAATCTAAATAAGAGAACTTATGCAGCGTTTACAGAACTTGACACTTCAAAGAAAATAATCTCTTGTTTACTCTTAAACAAAATCTCAATAATAAGCTTTGACGAACTTCAGGTTGTGTTTTGCCATTCAACTGGACTCATTGTGAGAGGAGACTGTTGATTACAACAGTGTTTTATAATTTTCCTCATTAAATAAGATTCAGGTGATCAGTAATCAGTCTCTCATGTTGCAGAATGAGGAGCTTGTGTAGGAATTTAACACACACTGGCAGGGAACAGCTGTCAATCATAGAGATGCTAATTTCAATATATATTGCAGTGGTCTCTTATTATATATATAAATAGAAAGAGAGAATGAGAGAGAAAGAGAGAGAGATCCTCTCTCTGTGCCTCTGTGTGTCTTTGCAGTCGTATCATAAGCAATGTCCTTCAGTACCAGTAATGTTTTCTGATTCGGACTGAGTCGGATTAATAAGCGTGTGATTGGTTCTCAGACTGGAAGTGTGGCTGCTCCTGACTGGACCTTCCTGCACTGTCTCCCACGCAAATCAGAGGAGGTGGATGATGAGGTTTTCTATTCGCCGCGCTCCCTGGTGTTCACAGAGGCTGAGAACCGCAAATGGACCATCATGGTACAGTGAATGAGTGTCTGTGAGTTTTGTGCTTTCCACATATATTTTCTGCCCTCTTAACGTAATTCTCTCGTTCCTTTATAGGGGCTGATGGTTTGTCTCTTGACTGATTACAGTCCTTCTTCCCCCAAAATAGAACTGTAACATTTCCGGATGTGACTGAACCCTTATCACAGTCTGCAGCCATTACACAATTTCAATTACAGGTGTGGCAAAATTCAGAACCCCCTGAATTAAACCTCCTTTCAGGATCATATTTACAGTTGTTCACGTCTTGAGTGTAATTAATGTCATGTTTTGAAGCTATGACCCCGAGCCAAAAAATAAAGTATTTGGTAAAACCTTTTCCATGAGCGTTGTTCATAAATGTATATGTAGCAGTATACTTGGCACAACAAACTGAACTCAATCCCCCATTTAACCTGTAGAGGGTGCTATTGTTAAACAGGTTAAATATGTGGGAGATTTAAAGGCCCAGTTCAAGATCAAAATCTCTGAGATTGAAGCAGAAGTAGATGGTGTATTGCTCTAGAAAAGTATGCAGTCATTATGATGCAGTTCCTGGCTGGATATTTTTTATTACTATATGACGAACATTAAAACATACATGAACTTGCTGGAATATCCCAGTCATTTAATTATTATTTTATTGGGCCTAAAGATGTTTACCAAAATTAGGCTATAGATGGATGGTTGGATGGTTGGATGGTTGGATGGATGGAAGGATGGATGGATGTATGGATGTTTGGATGGATGGATACATACATCAAACACACATACATACATAAATACATACATTGGTCAATGACATAGGGCAAAAAATAAAAAATGTGGTGCAACCACAATTTATCTCAAAACGAATATATTTTTTAACAAACTAAACTTTTTTTACAAGTTGTCAGTAAAATCAAGGGTTTAGAAACAAGTGTTTGCATTTCTTTTTTTTTTTTTCGTATTGTAAAGTATGATCTCTTATATTAGCTCTGTAATATCACAGTCGGCATAAAGGTAGTGAACCGACTCATTTTTCCTGTAAAATACATAAAACTGATAAAAATGTTTTAAAAATACCAATAACTCAAGCATCTGTTTTAATGTTTCAGCTACAGAAATGAGATATTTTATTTTGAATTTAATATAGTTATTGTTATTACTGGTCGCACCACATGATATTTTGACATTAAATTACAGAAAAATTACAAATAAGTCCTGATTTTAAAAAAGTTAGCAAATATATGGGCGATACACTACATGTAGAAAGTATGTTTTTGTACATGTAACATTTTTTTAACAGAATATTTAGGTGTTATGTCATTGACCCACATACATACAGTACATACATAGACATTTAGATTGATCGATTGATTAATTTTTATGAGTCCCCAAAAAGTACACGTATATATCTTTATTTTACTAAGAATTCATTATACAAATAGCATTCTTATTTTGTATGTTTTGTGAAAGACTGTGGCATGTGGCAAGCTGATTGTATTCACACTCTGTTTTTTATAAAATTGTTCGTCCTAAGACGTTTGAAAAGCAGTACAAATATTGATCATTCAAAAAGTAGTTACTGGAAATGAGTAGAATGGATCTTGCGGGCGGTATGCTTTAAAAAAATAAGACATAATTATCGTCTGACTCATGAATGTCTGGACAGTTGCGCTACATCAACAGAAGTACTGGGATGTCTGTCTACTATGCCAACAAACACTTTAACGACACTGAGTGCAAGTACATAGACTTTAATATGGAGCCGGTCCACCTTTTCTACACGCTTTTTGGAAGGTTTTCCACAAGATTTTAGGGTTCCTGTGGGAATTTGTGCCCATTCATTATTTAGAGCATTGGTAAAGTCAGACACTGATGTTGTACAAGAAGGTCAGGCTCACAATCTCTGTTCCAGTTCATCCCAAAGGTGTTGGATGGGGTTGTGTGGCCAGTCAATTTCTTACACACTAAACTCACCCAGCCATGTCTTTACGGAGCTCGCTTTGTGCACTGTAATGCTGGAATAGAAAAAGATTATTTCCCAAACTGTGTCTACAGACTTGGAAGTATGGCATTGTCCAGAATGTCTTGGTCTGCTAAAACAATAAGATTATCCTTCACTGAAAGTATTTGGCCAAGCCCAAACACTGAAAAATAGGTGTGTACCAATACTTTGGTCCATACAGTGTATTTGATTTGTATGGTGAGTTGCCAAGTGACTTTTAAAGATTTCTCCACTTCACAATAGCAGGCCTGATCACTATTCAAGTGTGGAATGAAGGCTTTTTTTCAGGGAGAGAGCAAAAAAAAAGGGAGTGGTTGAAAAGGACAGATCAAGCAGATCCGGTTTTTGCCTTTTGGATCATTCTTGTTATTCCAAACGTTTTCAGTGTGCATGTTTAAAATAAAACATTTAAAGTGTGTGTTTAAAATAAGACCCTGAAACCATATATCTCTCTTTAAAGCTGTTTACAGTCAATAGCCTCGGCCTGCAGTGAGTGAGGGACAATGGGGGACATCCAGTCCAGCCTGTCTTGCAGTATCTCAAGCACTCTGTTTCGGTTTCTGGAGTGTTGCTGAAGAATGAGCTGAGCTCATCACAACACAACTCAACTGAAGTTCACAGAGACAGAATGTACAGTCTATAAAAAAATATCTGTAATAATCCTGAAGCTCTCATTAGCAGTTCTTCAATTTCATTCACTCCCTGTTACATGAAACGTATCTGCATTGCTTTCGGGCTTGAATACAGTTTTTGTATTTTTTTAATATGAGAGCTACATAATATGGAAAAAAGTATTGGGACACACCTGTTTTTCAGGGTTTGGGCTAGGCCCCTTACCTTCAGTGAGGTTTAATCTTAATGCTTCATCATACCAAGACATTATGGACATATTTTTGGACAAACTTTTTCTATTCCAACATGACTGTGTCCCAGTGCAATGATTGGATGAGTTCAGTGAGGAAGATCTTGAGTGGCTCACACAGAGCCCTGACCTCAACCCCATCCAACACCTTTGGGTTTAACTAAAGTGGAGACTGGGAGCAAGATCTTCTCATCCAACATCAGTGACTGACCTCCTATATACTCTACAAAATGAATGGACACAAAATCTCACAGAAACTCCAAACTCTTGTGGAAAGTCTTCCAAGAAGAGTGGAAGCTGTTATAGCTGCAAAGGGGGACCAAGTCCATATGCAAGTCAATGTATCTAGAATAGTTTCATTAAAGACCCTGTTGCTGTAAAGGTCAGATGTCCCAATACTTTTGTCCATATAATGTAGTTAGGGTTTGTAAGATGGAGCAATCAATCAATGGAGACAATGATTGAATATGATTATTTAAATTAAAGTTACATTTTTAAAAAAGTTAACATTTCTAATGCTAATGCATCAAACAAACAAGAAACAAAAAAGAACAAGAAAAAAAACAACAAGGCCCAGCCACTCTGCTTCAGAGGTTACTTTTGGTCGCATTTCTCTGGGGATTGTGATCTAAGATAAACTTTTAGCCACGCCCTTGACATGAAACATGAGGTTTTGATTGGTGACAGTGGAGTGTGGCACCACAACATGCCGATTGAGATTCATAATCCACTTGCATTCCTCTCGGCCTCACCCTTCCAGTCATCAGTACAGAATGTCAGGACTAAAATCATGTTTTAATTAAACCCAGAAAGGTATTCCCAATATGTGCAACAACATCAAATGGAGGCAACAGTCTCAATGTCAGTGCTCAATAAGTTGCTAAAACAATTCACGATTGTGTTGTGCAGAAAATCATAATTTTTTTGTGGTGAACAAAAGTGGTTCAGAATAATTAAAACTGTTTAGAAACAAGTGGTTCAGAATAAGTCACATTGTTTAGAAACAAGTGGTTCAGAATAAGTCAAATTGTTTAGAAACAAGTGGTTCAGAATAAGTCAAATTGTTTAGAAACAAGTGGTTCAGAATAAGTCATATTGTTTAGAAACAAGTGGTTCAGAATAAGTCAAATTGTTTAGAAACAAGTGGTTCAGAATAAGTCATATTGTTTAGAAACAAGTGGTTCAGAATAAGTCGTATTTTTTAGAAAGAAGTGGTTCAGAATAAGTCGTATTGTTTAGAAATAAGTGGTTCAGAATAATTATATTTAGAGGTGAACACAAGTGGTTTAGAATAAGTCATTGTGTTTTCAGTGGTAGGTCATTAACTTTAATTGAAAATATCATGATCTCAATAAGTCTGTAGCCCAAGAAGAATCGGAAGTCACTTCTAAATCTGGTCTGGTCTGACCTTACCGAGATTTTTATTTTTTGTGCTTCTGGAATCTGGTTGAGCTCTCGGGGTAGAAAAACCTGTCCATCAACTAACACTCTCAAATTCTAAGCTATCCGTTTTTTTACCACACCTGTACTCCGAACATCCCCGTTGCCTAGGCAAGGAGGACTAGTGTCAGAAAACATGAAAAAGTGTAAAAGCAAATGTTTAGATGTGATGTGCACTTTTCAAAATACATTTGGTGCAGAAATGAAAAGGCCTTTACATTTCAGCTTGTATATCAATTACCATGTGTTTATCACTAAATATGTCAATTTTATTCATATACTGCTGTTCTCTACTACATTCAACCATGCAGTAACCACAATCTCCATCATTAGTAATACCTTTAACTGTAAGTTACTTATATTTATCTACAGTATTTATATCCAGCATTTGTCAATATTGCAGTGTTGTATAATATATACATAGTTTTTTTTCCTGCACATTCTTTAATTGCAATTATTTCGATTTTATCTTTAAATTGTTCTTGTTCTATCTCTGTGTGTCTTTACATAAACAATTTCCTTCTGGATCAGTTAGGTTTTCTGATTTTGATCATATCCATCTCTGTGAATTCAATTAATTCAGTTACTTATCTATAATATTATATATTACTGTGAGTACATCACAGTGTGTTATACACTGAAGTCAAATTTACGTTCAGATTATTTTATTGGACATATGAAGAAGATTTCATATTGTTCTCATTTCTGTTTCCCTCTGAATAAATACAGTTTCCTGATTCATATTCCAACAGTCTGCATTGTTTTGTAAATGGCCTAATCAAAACTAGGAGGTGTGACAGGTGTGAAAACCTGGAGGAGAGAAAACTATTGACCAATCCCTGCAGAGGAGGGTGGGGCCAAACTCAAGACAGGTGTTTGTCGAAAGGATAAAAGTGTGGGGAGAAGGTGCGGCGGTCAGACGAAGAGAAGCAGAGCTGAGGAGAGATACAGAGCTCCTAAGAGAAAATCTATTCGAGTCCCTCACTGCTAAAACACTTATCAGAAACATGCAGATGTCCGAGCAGCTCCACAGCCAGAAGAACTCTCTGTTCACGGTCATGAGTCGCTTCATCGGTGCCGTGAACAACATGGACCAGACGGTGATGGTGCCCAGCCTACTGCGGGACGTGCCCCTGGAGCAGCGGGAAGAGGAGCCCGGCCGCTACCTGAGGGACGCGGAGGCTGACATGTACTCCTACTACTCCCAGCTCAAGTCCATCCGTAACGAGATCGAGTGGGGGGTCGTGAAGGAAGACCTTCGGCGCAAGGAAAGAGTGGAGTCTGAGAGCGAGGAGGCCACGGACCTGGAGCAGCTGCTGCAGTTCCACCTGAAGGGCCTGCACGGTGTGCTGGGCAAACTCACCAGCCAGGCTAACCACCTAACCAACCGCTATAAGCAGGAGATCGGCATCGCAGGATGGGGCCAGTGAGGAGGACGTGCAGAGGAACCCGATTCTCGTCCTCTAAAGAGAACTTAATTTCTGTCCATCCGATCTGTCGCCTGATCTGAGGGAACTTTTCTACCTGCACAGAAGCTGTAAGGGACTCGAAACCAAGCAAAAGCCCATATGAGATAAGAAACTTAAGCGAAACTTTTACAGCAGCAAAGTGGACAGAAGAGAAGGAAGACGCAGCTTAAACATAACAATAAATGCCGTGTGATATAAAAAACACAGCATACAATTATTAGATATGTAGTTATATATAGAAAAATGCTGTTGTACATTCCATATTTTTGAACAAATTCCGTTCTTTTACGCCTAATTTCATCGACTCGCAGCTCAGATGATGTGCACACTGTGTATGAGAGCTGGACTTATTTTGGAAAATGTAGATTGTCAATGCAGAGAGAGGGCAGAAGTCCACTCTGGCTTTGTGACTCCATCAGTCGCTGACAAAGATGTACTTTTAATTTTAAATGTTTATTTCAATTATTTATTCATTTGTTGTTTACATATGTACAAGGTTCATTTTTAGCGAAGGCATTCCCTGCCCATGACCTGAAAGAGCCGAAGAATCAGTGAAATGAAATGCTCGGAAAAATTCACACTGTGTGAAAAGTTAATGAAGAGCTTCTTGAGATTCTCATCTTGTTGTACTAGTTGTTGCCAGTATATTTATCCTTCATGGTTGCTGTTATTTTTATATTTGAACACTTTTGTAGTAAAATAAACCTTTTTAAAAAATGAAATCTGTTCTGGTCATGACTCAATTTTGTATTTTATTTACTAGCTAAAATACTGTTCATTCAGTCATCTGTCTAGAAGATAATACTAGTTGCCAAACCGGTTCTGGAACACCCGTTTTACATGCCCACTTCCGCTCAAGAATGGCTGGTTAAGTGTTGGGAAATCACCAGACTGTGCAGGGCAGGTGGTTCTCCAGGACATAAATAAAATAAAATGATTATACATAAATAATTCAATTCAATTCAATTCAATTTTATTTCTATAGCGCTTTTTACAACAAGGTTGTCACAAAGCAGCTTTAAAGAGTCCAGGTCCGAGCCCCTAGTGAGTGAGCCGAGGCGACAGAGGCGAGGAAAAACTCCCTCAAATGGAGGAAGAA
>JBBKCR010010091.1:0-12689 GCA_037577295.1 Ladigesia roloffi | reverse complement strand
GAAACAGAGAGAGAGAGAGAGAGAGAGAGAGAAAGAGAGAGAGATACAGAGAGAGAGAGGTTGAGCGATGGTGAGACATTGCAAGACACCAGGAGAGGCCTAGATGCATGGCTATAGGTCTCAAAAGTAAGAAAAGAAAAAGAAGAAATGATGTGAGCATCTGTTTCTCTGCTGAAGAGAGAGGGGAAACCCCACCAGGGGAGCACCTCCAGGGGCCGAGCACCCGCTCGCCGGCCTTCTCATGCATGAGCTCCCTGGTCCTGAATCGCATTAAGGCGCTGGCAAACTCCCCTTCAAAGTTACAGAGAAATCCCTTCAAACTCTCGGGGAACCTCCCTGAGCGCCCCAGTGATCCAGGGAGAAAAAATACGCGTGGCAGTCCAAGAGTCTGTTTCTGCTTAGTAAGTATTGTAAGACTTACGATATGCCTTGCATTTAATTTCTGGAAAAGCGGTCGATGACCAAGGCGACTGATTACGCAGCTGAAAAACATGCATTGGCGAAGACCAGTTAAAGCAATACTTTGGTTAAAAATCGAATTTGCTAAATTTCCCCTTTTATGCAAATGTAATCAAACAGCAAGACATGTGTGGCATCACAAGACACAAGACCACAGTATCCATGTACAAACTGATTCTACTAAAATACTATACAATACGGACAAACGTATTGGGACGTCTGACCATTACACCGACAGTTCTTTCATACTGACCTCATCCAGCCATGTATTTGTGGAACTTGCTTTGTGCACTGGGGCAAAATCATACTGGCATAGAGAAGGGTTCTTCCCCAAACTGTGTCCACAAATTTGGAAATATGGCGTTGTCTAAGCTGATATGCTGAAGTATTAAGTTTAACCTCTTCAATGGAAGTAAGGGACCTTGACCAAACACTGAAAAACAGATACGTCTCAAACCATATAGTGTATAACTATACCAATCAATGTTAAAACACTGAATATTGCTGAACTTAAACACAGTTTTTATGAAGAGATAACTTTGTTTACAGAGGTCAATACTGTGCCTAGTTCTTGGATATTTGAAACTGGTATAACAAGGAAGTCTAGCATTTAGAGATACCCAATACCTGCTTCAGCTAACTGTCCCTTCATTAAAATTAATCAGGTGCTGCTGATGGAATGGCTAGCTTAAAAAGACATCAGGAAACAAACACATTTAACTGTCTCCTTCCAATAAACACACTTAAAACAGTTTTTCTATTTATTATCCTGGGGAAAGTTTGCATTATTTGTAAGTGAAGCAAACATTGCAATCACCTAATATGTACCCCAACTTTGCAAAACGTCATTAGCCTCTAAGCTTTTATCGATCAAACACAGGTGTATAGATAACAGGATGCTGTGCGGTGTCCGAAACCACACAAGCAAGTCTGTCTGAAGAGGGTAAGAGGCAAATTTGCACCAGGAATTATTAAAAGCACTGCATTATATCCAGTTTCCATCTATAACAGCCCTCTTGGGAGGTGTTCCACATGATTTTGGATTTTCTGTGTGTCAGTTCATTCTGTAGAGCATTTATGAGTTCAGAAACTCCATTCACAATCTCCATTCCAGTTCATCCCGCAGGTCTTGTCCAGAATGTCATGGTATGATTAAACCCTTCACTGGAAGTAAGAGGCCTAGCCAAAACTCTGAAAACTATATTTTTGTCCATATAGTGTATTTCTAGCACTAAACCAAAAAAAAAAAAAACTAAAAAAAAAGGAAATAATAGGCATCAAATATGTCTTGGATGAATGACTACATTACACAGAGGTAAGGGGGAACACTGTGCGTTTTTAAACTATTGATTTAATACTTCGTGGGAAGAGCATATTACAACTTAATCGGCCTGTTATTGGAGCTAAGTGCTGAGACATGTGAAAAAAGCAATTGTGAGCAAAAAAAACCTTAAGTATCAGCTTTCCCACTCAGTGATTGAGATTAGACTATCTGATGCCAGTTCAGGCTTGGGGAGATGAATGTAACCGAAGTCGTCTTTGAGAGTTACAACATGTCGGTGAGACAGCCTTACAGCCTCAGTTCTGAATCCAGATTTCCTGAGGGAGTTCTGGCACAGGAATGTGTGGTGCTTCTCCGATGTTTATTACCACTTTTCCCACGCTTATTATGGCACTCACTCCCAGTGTAGAAGCAGCTCCCTGGCACCCGTCATTAATGGGATTTACAACGTGTGAGCAGACGTTTGTCAATCATTTGTCTATTTGGCAGACAAGTGCACAAAAAATCTGTATTGCCTGGAGAAACCGGAATTCAGTCCTAAGGGACAGGGAGAATTAAGGGGCCCATCCTCTCTTTCTTCTGTAGAGGAACAGTTTGAAAAATCACCTTTTACATGTTTTTCCCCACTCATCTCTGATGTAGTTAGTCAGACAAAACGCTGTCCAAAAGAACCCATTCTGTAATCACATCCCAAAATCCTCTCTCAGCTCACTACAAATACAAACTCCTTTAAATTAAGGTTGAGTAGACTTGAGAATGTGTGAATGCGTAACTTGATTTAGCCTAAATGGACAGCCATATGATTATGTATTTATGACTTCAAATTTAAATTTTACCTAGGATATGAATCTTGAAAAAAAAATGTAAGGCGTTTTTACCAATTATATTTAGTCACTGGACTCCTGTATCCCATTTACATCCGCATTCCCTCAGTGCAGCAACAGTAACAATATTCTATACAATATATTCACCCCTGCACTATTCACTGTATATATATAAAAATGTGTGTGTGGGTGTGTGCGTGTGTGTGGGTGTGCTTGCGGTTGACAATGATAATAATATCTATTCGTCTATCTAGTTTAGCTGTAATGGAAAGAAACCCTGGTCTGATTTTCAAGTGAAACACCTGGAACTAAGACTTGATTTATTATATTATAGGTCATAATCCACAGTAGAGTCAGTAGAGTCTGTTGTGGAACTAGTTAATACTTGTCACTGTGAAACTTTGAACTCTGGTTTGGAAAGTTCCTCATAAGTGCCTCTTATTTGTGTGTGTGTGTTTGTGTGTGTGTGTGTGTGTGTGTGTGTGTTTATGTTGGTGTGTGTGTTCAGGGTTGTGGAAAAAGCTGAGTTATGCTGAAGAAAATATTTATTGACCTTAAATCAATAATCAGGGTACTCCTGCACAGAAGAACTATTTTTCATCCTGTAAAAAAAATCACCTCAAACAGTCACAACCAAACATTTTATCATAAGTGCAGTTGGCCAACATCATCAGTAGCCTAAAAAGAAAGTCCTGGCCATTGTTTTTTATGTACTTGTTCTTTACGTTATTGCTATTATTATAAGTAAATACAAATTTTCTCTGCATTTAACCCACTTGCAGACTGTGAGGGAATGGTATCTTTCTTTACTGTATGATTGGAAATTGTGAAATTTGAACCCAGAACCTTCTGATTGTAGGAGCAACTCCCTAACCACCAGGCCTAAGGTTAAAAACTTGTCAGAAACTGATATTTGGTGATGTCACCCTCATGCATTACATATAAATGTATAATCCATGGCATATATATGACCAACTGAAATAAATCAACTTTTCTAACGGAGCAGTGGAGCCTTTGATTGAGTCCACTTACAGCTAAATACTCTGAAGCCATGCTGACATTTGGAAAATATCCAATTATAATAATAATAATCTCATTAAATGTGGATACTGGCAATACTTGGGGCTTATATAAGATGAAATCAATACTGATATGAAATAATACACTCTTAAAAGTCCATTAAACTGCCTGTGTCTTTTCCTTATCGTCTTGTGTTTTGTTCTGTTCTCAGTCGAAAAACAAATCTGTTTTTGGACACGAGTGGGGAATACTCTGACTATAAGACCAACGTGACTGCGTCTGTGTGTTTACAAATGTTCAGCTGTTGAGCTATTAGTAATGTAAAAGCTTGCTGTCATGGCGGTGCACTGTGCAAACTTTAGTGAATAATCCCTGGTTTTTAAAACGCACGCCTTTCGCACACAAGTGCGGAACTGTTTATTCTTTCTGTTTATTCCTCTGGGGAAGGGCTGCAGCATTAGTAATCAGATGAAAGCAACATATGGTATATTTTTAGAGATGGACTTTTTAGCATAGTCTCACACACACACACACACACACACAAGCACACAAGCACACAAACACACAAACACACAAACACACGCCGGAACAGCTCTACAACCAAGAATCCCAAATATACACCTGCAGTTTTTTTGACCATAAGTGAATACCTTACTTTTGTTAACAAATGAGAGAATATTCTCTGATAACCTTTCTTCAAAGAACATGAATGTGTTGCGTGCACCTCAGGCTCTACTTCTCTTATATAAACACTTGAAATGAAAAGAGAACCAGTACACCACAGTGGCCGTTTAAGCGTTCTGAGTAGTGTGCACTTTGTATTGCGTAAACAAATTTTCACATGGTTCGCAATTCAGGGTTTGATATGTCAAACATATAGCATCCCAATACTTTCTTTCACAATTATTCTTTAAAGGTTGGATCATTTGTAGCAGTACAAAAGAGCCAGTATTGCCACATATATTCTATTGCGTCGTGCAGTCCAGCATTCCCAAATCAGAACAGCTTACTATGTGAAGCTTTCTTGATTTTTTCAATAAGTGTTCTCGTGTTTTTCGTTTTGTTCCCCTTTAATTCCAGGATTTATATTATCATAAAAGTAAAAGTGCTTATACTAAAGAAAACGACAGTGTGAAAAAAATGCACTTGCATGAATAACAGTAGAGTCTGTATAGGGGCAGTATAGATACTGGCTTAAATTTAAATTTCGAAAGGTAATGTCAACTTTAAAATAAAAAATTAAGGGTTTTGGAAATATAATTGGGGCATAATTAGGGTTTACACTACAAAAATTGTTTTAGGCATTTTTTTCCCTTATTGCATTTTTTCACAGTGCTCTTGGAACGCGACCCCTGCAAATTTCAGCTGTCTACTGTACATCAAATCAGATTATAAGACTATTACTGCACAAAGAAAACCACATATGTCCAAATAATACCTTTAGCAGAACGGTATAAAAAATAACCTTTTAAATTTGAATAAAAATCACAAGCAATACTTGCATTTTCAAAAGTCTGCAAGTCTGCATTTTCAAATTACACAAAGATTAAAATATACTGCCACAGACGACTCAACAAGAAAATTATTTATTTATTTTTGTTCATTTAATAATTGCAACATTTTAGAAAGTTACTGTTTTATGAGAAAGTCATGAGTTAGCCTACTTGTTTACATCTCTTTCTCAGGAATCTAGTTAAAATCCTCATTTAAAATTAGCACCTGCAGTGTGCATCAAAGACCAGAGGCTGATTGCACAATAAATACTGAGGATGTCCAGAATTACGACTGGTTAAAGGTGATTGCACCATAAACTGCAGCCCAGATTAAACGGTGGCTCTATGGAGAAAAGTATTATTCCTATAGTAAACGCCACTGGCTGTAAACTATAAAAAGAATAAATCTAGGTCTAATCATATAGTTCCCAAACATACAGTGAGTGGTATTCTCTTTATACCGTTATGACAAGGGAGATGATTATACCATAATCCGGTGTTTCATGGGTTCTCATGGGTTCTGCCTCAGTGAGTGCGTTTATGTAATCTTAGAGGAAAGGCCTTAAACAAGTGACTGGAGTCGAAAGACAGGCCTTTCAATCAAACATGTTTACATCTTGTGTACTTTCGTCCAGCAGTTATATTCAGCCTGTGGAGGAGTGCGAGTCTCGCTCTTGTTATTTCTGGATCTGAACTCCAGGCTGGTGGTGAGGTAACAGCATTTATCCACAGCGAGTGGACGGATTGCGGCGTTGCGTAATAGGTAGCCAGCGAACCATCCAACTAAAGACTGGAGTTACACTTGTGTGGCCTCGGTGCCCGGCAGACATTTGAAAGTGCTCACATATCCTTTTATCCTCTCCATATTAGTCAGCGCATACACTTTTAGTGTTCTCGTCAGGGTTTTCTGCACGGATCCATGTTCTGATGTTTTTGTTTTTTTTTTTTTCATTTTATAGAAAAAACAGCTGTTTCTAATTATACAGTCATACAAATCAGACACATCCTCATCTAGCTGTTTCATCCTCTTTCTGAAAACAGTTAAAGCAGCACTTCATCTGGAAGTGGTAATGTGGCTATTGATTAATGGAAGTGAGTCAGGAGCAGCTGGCCTGGACCCATTTGTAAAAATGCTAACTTGTCCGTTTCAGCTTTTGGAAACGTACAGATTTTCACGTGTCCTCAGAAACCTTAGAAATGTGCTTGGTACATACAAAAGCCTGGTGTTATCTAATTCATTCATTCTCACTTGAAATCAATAAAACCACTTGAAACAGAAATTTTGTTGAAAAGGTCTGTATACGTTCAATTAAAACCACTACCATTTGTAGATGAAAGAATATTGTGCCCTTCATTAAAAAATCTTAATCTTTCTGTTTAGAATATAATGTTTTTCAAAGCATAGTGTATTTTTCTTCATTATTTCTCACCTAAAGTAAAGTGGCACTTCACTGATTACCTTATCCAAAGCGCCTTACAGTCATTAGTTACAATGACAGTCCCAGCGGAGTGTCTTGCTCAGGGACACATTTGTAGAAAGTGAGGGTTCAAATCTACAACTGTGTGGTCATGGGGCTCACAGGCAAGTGTTTTACCCAATAGGATACTAGCATTTGAAGTCAATTAAAGAATCTGAAACAGAATTTATGTTGAAATAATCTATCTGTACATTAAATTAATATGACTGTAATCTGTAGATGAAAGAAGAAATCTTTTCTAAAAAATGATCATATGTATTCAATTTGTAGCATTTTTTTATCTTTTTTGGACAGCTTTCTTCTACTAGAGCCTTACCTACCACAAATAAATGTCATATATTTAGCTGGATCTTCCATCTTGCTTGATACCATATTTATAATTGGAAATAAAAGATAAAGAATGAAACACAACAAAAGAAGTAAAAGAAGACTTGAAGTTGTACGTCATGGCATTTGAAAATAACAGCGAATTGAAAGGTGTGTTTAGGTTTAAAGTTTTAAAGTGTTTTGCAATGAGCTCTGTGTAATGGCTCTCAAGTCTCCAGATACCTTAAACGGGCTAAACTGCAGTTGTTTCTTTTCAAAACTTGACCTTTGGTCCATTTGTGCTTCGCCTATGATTGCTGTGATTAGGTGCAATCACTAAAAAGTGCACTTTGAGAGGTGGAAAGGTTATTTTCTGATTGGCCGGAATTTGTGCCTTGTTGAGGAATCTGGATGGAGTCTATCCAGCGTGTGTTCTTCAACCCAAGTCAAGGTCAGGTTAGTTGGACTTAAGACGTTTTAATTACAAACACAGAACAAATGCATCTCGTTGTTGCGGCTCAGTATTTTTTTTTTTTACTTGGTCTCTTTTTTTCCAGCTTTGGCTGGACGCCAAATTGTTTCTGAAGTTTGTGGACTGGTCTTATTCAAGGAAAACATCAACCCAAAAGCAGACTCAAAACAGTTCAAGGTCAATGATCTCAATCTTTATTCAAGAAACTTTAATTCGCGGCTCCAGCCTAAGATTGAAGAGATAATCGCGTCTGCACATGGCCTGTGTAATGATGAAGTGATGATGTACTGTGCTCTCGTCCACTCTTAAACCCCCTCTTTTCCTCCCTCTATCCTCATTTTATTACACTCAGGTGAGATATTTGACCTCCACCATGATCCTGTACAACCACAGACACTGATAGGTGGGTCCAGGCCTCCGCAACCCCTTCCCCCACCTCCCACAGACACACTGCATTTAACCCTATCGTTCCTAACATATCAATAATGCACTCTGAGGTCTTGACTTTGTTTTTGTTATGTACGGTTAAGTCTTTCCTCAGAGAAGATAAGACATGTGCATGTCTGCATTAATTACGATATAATGAATCAGTATTTGAATTTGGAGCTTTGTGTTATTGTGTTTCTTTTAACAGCATATAAAGACCGATGCTGGCGCTGTTATTGTTTTCACTGTTCCGGCTTCTGAATGAGAGTGCACACCCTCAGATCACTAACGCATTGTTCAAACCACAGGGCTTTTCAGATTTGTTTCATTCATTTTGAAGTTGAGTTTGAGTGTACAGGATTAAAATCGCCAGTTAAGTTATTTTATTTATCCTTGAAATAAATATGTTATTTTTTAACCATGATTATTTCCTTTTGTCAATATACCTCCAGTACAGGGCAAAAATAAATGCTAGTGCACCTTATGTATTATATATACATATACACACATATTCAAAAAGTTACAATGAAAAGTTACAGCCTTTTTGCACATGAAAAACCACCCTTATATGAGGTACTGTATTGTATTGTTGCAGGAACAGATGTCTGCATTTTCAATAAACCTCCCATGTTTGAGAAGTATGTTCAGATTTGTTCATAACATTGTGGCAGCCAAATCAGCAAAAGGGACATAAATCTGTGAAGCACTACATTCCCTGTGGTGATGGAGGGGAAGAGAAGATGGAGGAACAGCCTGTAATGACACACAAAACCCATGATTTGGTTCGTTTCCCGA
The DNA here is from genome assembly GCA_037577295.1 of Ladigesia roloffi. Classification (NCBI taxonomy): domain Eukaryota; kingdom Metazoa; phylum Chordata; class Actinopteri; order Characiformes; family Alestidae; genus Ladigesia; species Ladigesia roloffi. The sequence goes on along the minus strand of JBBKCR010010091.1, from coordinate 4,134 downwards.
TTTTTGACTCACAATTCGGTTGGTATCGCGATTCATTTGCATTGGAGGAGAGGAAAAGTTCTGAGGTACCATTTTGTTTGGAGACACATTATCTTTACCACAAAATTATAAACCAATATTTGCTTAAATACCGCTTCCCTTCCATTCATACTGAGAGTCGAGAAGTTGAGTTGGAGGAGTTGACTCATCTCTCTCGGTTCACCGCGCTGTTCAAACAAAAGAAACGCTCCGCCCAGCTGCCCGGAGCCACAAAACTCAGCAGCGGGGCTAGAAAATTTTACATGGGGTGGTCAGGGGGTGGCCACTGCTATTTCAGGGGGTCCACACACGCACGCAATGCACTCTAAGTTGAAATAATAAATTAAGGTATTCAAACGTTTTATTTGGAAAAACATTGCTGAGTTCATCAACAAAAACATTAGCATAAAGAAAAAAACAACCTAACAAAAAATACTGCAATTAGACATAGCAGACATAAAACTCTCGATCATCTGAGAAGCGGACCACCGGAGACCGGAATCGGTGATGTCACCGAGACCCAAATTCAGGTTCAGGTTTTTTTGTCACATACAGTGTCAAAACACGGTACAACATGGCGTGAAATGCTTACTGCAGCCTGACCTTAAAAAACTGTAAAGAAAAACAATAGAAACAATCTGAAAGCCAACAGCATCAGGAACTGCCGGTAGCAAATAAAATTCCGGACACCCCTCTGTCTCCGCCACTTCTCATAACAAAACTAAAATAATTACACAGAGACTCCAGCTCAGTTTTATCACAACCCAGCCAGCTTATAGACACTTAAGCCCAGTGTCATAACTTACATGTACTCACAGTGAATCAATTCAGCAAACAAATGGTCCGTCCGTGCTCCGTATGTTAGTAAACTTCTTGTGGGAGGGTTTTTGAAACCCTTAGACACTCAGCTATTGGTTAACGAAAAGAAATTGACATGACAATCCTCCTATTACGGCGAAAAACGTATGTTTCTGGTCGGGAACTGTATACAGGAAAGAGTTGGGGTGTGTCTGTGTCGCGATTCACCCTCCCCACACTGCGACACGGGTTCGTGAACGTGCGGGTCACAATTCCGGTTTTGTATCGTTATATCGTTACAGCCCTAATATATTTATATGGGTTTGTGTGCGTGTAATTGATTCAGTGCTAATTGGTGACTTTGTGTAAATCTTCCAATTTTCTATCTGTAACATCTGAACAAACATAAGAAATAAAGGTTTGATGCCTTGTTTTCATGCCTCTATGGAATTTTAAGTCTTTGCTTTTGGAACATACTACAGATATTAGGCAGAGAATGAAAAGCACATGAGTTTTAAAATTCTCCCCGTCCAGTGCTTCATTTAGCTCAGCTGTGTCAGGAGGCTGTCAAAAATGAGCTCTGAGCCATTATTCAATGAGTTTGCAGCAGATAATTGTGGGTTTTCACATTCTCCTGTCTCCTCTAATGTAAGGTGCAATGGACCAGAACTAAGCGTTTGTCTCCCAAAGGGGATTATTCTACATCTTTGCATTTAATGTATGAATGAGTGTTAAAATATTTGTGTGTGTGTGTGTGTGTGTGTGTGTGTGTGTGTGTGTTTGTGTCTATTCATGAACACCTTCATGTTCATCCAATGTCAAGGGCTCTAAAAGTGTGTGTGTATGTGGGCATGATCAAAGAGCAATCAATGATGTGAACTCCCCCATGGAGCTCTCTCAGCCTCTCATAGACAAGAGCCAATCAGACAGCCATTACTTGCAGGCTCTTCCTCCATCCTCGCTTCCTCTCCATGACTACAGAGAATGTAGTTCCAGTGCTGCAAAGGAAAGTGCTGGGGGGAATTTTACGGCCCTGTTGCTGATTTGGCTGCCATACGGCTATGAACAAATCTGAACATACTTGTCAAACACGGGGGGTTTTTCAAAAATGCGGAGGTCTGTTCCTGTAACAATATAATACCTCACATAAGGGTGCAAGTATCTGTGTATAGATTTTATTTTATTGCAAATCAGAGGCATCTCCTCCCCGCTTTCAAGGCAATGGGTCTAGCATTTGGAATATACAGCAAAATAATGGTTTGCCATGAAATAAAAACTATTAAAATAACAAAAATAACCTGTTCAAATGACACATTAAATGACACAAAACCTCAGTTCAGATAAGGGCAAGCAGTTTAGATAAGAGCAAACTTTATATTGATCTAAGCCTCAAAACTAAAAAACCCGACATTACAAGTTTTCATGATTTCAGTAAAAGTAGTTTAGTAAAAGTGAGCACCAATGGTGTACACCACCGTTAGCTTGCTAACATTACATGAAATAAGCATTATTGTACATTAGTGTATAACCAAATGCTTTTTGAATGCACTGTATTGTGACAAAACAAATCTATGGTGTTCATGCATGAACCCTTTTCACTTACACTGTTATGATGATACGTTTATTAAAAAAATGTGAATATCAATGCAAACCTTGAGGGCACATGGAGTCTGTGCTGGTGGGGAGGTGGCTTCATTAGTGTACACTTCGTCAGTGATCTGCATCTCTCATATCCATACCTATGTGTTAGAATGATGCCTGGATATCTCTTTACTTTTGTGTTCTGCTTCTCTCTGCCGACAGCGTGTGAGTTCATTCACCCAGGAGCGATGCAGTCTGGGTAACGTCCACCCACCTGTTTGTGTGTGTGTGTGTGTGTGTGTGTGTGTGTGTGTGTGTGTGTGACTCAGCTCATGCTCATACACACGAATGTGCACACTCACACTCACACGGATGCACAAACCCAGGCAGATGGGAATGCACATATGTATTCTGCACAGATACATAAAAGGAAGTGTGCAAAGACCAATGCACACACACACACACACACACATCTAATTATTTCTGGACTGGTTGCAGAACACCTTGTCCTCCATCCATGCGCACTGCAAAGAAATGGCATGAAACACGTGGCAGTCTACATCATACACCAGTCAAAACAGACGGCACAGGGATACGTTATGCTTTGAAATCTGTTTGCTGCATTTGCTCACATCCTTATTTCCATCCACATTAACATAATTAATTATCCTGCCAGAGAATGAAAGCTACTTTAACACTGTAGCTGTTTCTTGTAAAACAGAATTTTCCTGAATTCCTGCCATCTTGTGTGAGGGTACTTGGTCAATGGTGGTCCCGTTTCACTGATAAAAAGTGTAAATGTTGTTTGCTAAACTATTCTGCAACATATAGGCTACAATCTATCTGAGACATCTGAAATATGGGAGTGATGCCCTGTGTTCATGCCTCTCTCTCTCTCTCTCTCTCTCTTAACCCCTTTCTCTCCCTCTTTCTCTCCCTCGCTCTCTCCCATTTACATATATGTGCATGTGTGTGTGTGTGTTATGGATTTAGTGCTAACTGGTGTTAATTCTTTGTATTTTCTATTTGTAACATCCGAATATAGCAAATAAAGGTTTGATGCCTTGTTTTCATCCCACTATTGAGTTTTAAGAAAACGAGGAGTGTATGAGTTTTAATATTCTCCCAGTCCAGCCACCCTTTACTACTCTGGGCTGTGTAAGGAAGCATTTCTGACTAAATGGGAGGTTGATAAAATGGCCAATGAATGTAAACAGAAAGTTGTTGTTACGAATCAAATAGCAACTCAGTTCAAATGTATGAAAGCAGATTTTAATCTTCTACATTAATTGAAATATAGCAACACATCTTTCCTTCCCAAGATGAGATGGGGCAGAAGAGATGAACAATTGAGGGAGACAAAATATAACAAACCTATAGGCTATTCTACATGAATATATTAAATGCATACTGGTGTGAACATGCTATATGACTGTACAACTACGGCTCTCTAGGCTCCATCCCCACCTTTTTTCTATTATTACCCCACTCCAGTAGCACTTAAGGGACAATTCACCATGGGAACGGTTTACATGCTCCGCTGTGTTGTCAAGGAGACCCCAGCTGGGAGGATAATAGACTCCGCTGGTCCCGCCTCTCGTCCCTATTCAGCAATCACACACTTCTAGATACTGGAATACACACACTCACACACTCACACACACATACACACACACACACACACACACACACACACACACAGACTTGATGGACAGAGGCAAGTAGACTGTACAGAAT
>JBBKCR010010082.1:0-12689 GCA_037577295.1 Ladigesia roloffi | reverse complement strand
CACACACACACACACACACACACACACACACACACACACACACACACACACACACACACACACACACACACAGTTTTCATTGTAAATACACCTGTTAAATACTTTCTTTATTAAGGCCAGGCTGTACTCTCATTTATATCAGCATTTTATTGCTCTGTACAAATGAATACCAATCTGAAGTGATGAAAAATCATGAAGATATAGACATTCAGGTTCCTGAGCTGTCTGAACGCCCGCTGCGACAAAGAGGGAAGCTGAGTGAGTCCAGCAGCAGGAGATCAGGCACCAGAGCAGAGCCGCTCTCAGCCTTCCAGTCACACAGCCACAGAAATAAAGCACACAACACTCCTATATACACACAAAACCCTGCGCTTACAAAAATAAGGATTTCTCCTCATGCAGCTAGTTTAGAAAACATTCCAGAGTTTCCAGCAAAGCACCAGCACATCTGTAAACCCTCTGTAGCCAAACTGAGTGGAGTTGTCTTTTCTGGAAAATCTTTCTGAAAAACGACCAAAAAAAAACCTCTAAAAAGCCTTTTTTTCTTTAAAAAATCGAAACAATCGTCCTTGCTACGTTTGGGGAAAAAACACCAATGTGACCTTCTGCAGCACTGCAGTGTGACCGGAAAGGAGGTGGTCACCCTGCTTCAGGCATAAATATCAGACGTTGACATTAAATTTGTCTGCAGTTTGTTCCTTGCACGAGTCCGTGTTCAGTCTGTGGTTTTCATACAACCACACTCTGGATGATCTTCTCTGTCCGAACCTCCTGTTCCTGCTGCGGTTCTTCTGTGACCTGCTCCAGGTGGACCTCCATCGTCTGCTCCTTCAGTCCCTCCTCCTCCACCTCTATCAGCACCGTCTCCTCAGACCCCTCGGCTGGCGCCTGCAGCACAGTCTCCTCCTCCAGGACCACCGCCTCCTCCACAGCCACCACGTCCAATGGCTCCACGGTCACATGCTCTACCCTCATTCCGTCCTGCAGGATCACCCGCTCCTCATGCTCCTCCAACCGGGTCACGGTCAGAACGGCTGTGGGTTCGGCGATCACCACCTCCTCCTGCACACAGGGATAATTTCTCCAGATTTACCCTTATCTTATCTACTTACACCTTATAGTACATTCCAATAAATAACGGCAGTCCCAACAGTCAGGATGTGAAATTGCTCATCCTCTGTCATCAGGGTACGAGAGACGATAAACTATTGGTTAATAATATTGTTCCCCACACACTGGTACACAATGATGACATCAAAAATGACCATTAGAGGCTGGAACAGTCATCATAGCTCAATGAAGATGAAAGGAAACCAAGAGCCTCTTGGTTACACTGCCACTTGCTGGAGATTGCTGGTATTACTTTCTATTTCTGACCATTTAAATAGGCATTTAAATGTAAAAAATATTATAATGCTCTAGTAATATTTCCTCGAATAAAAATAAATAAGTAAATAAGTAAAAGGACTGATTTCCCTAGTACTATCACTCTCCATTATTAATATTCATATTAGTAGATCTACTACAGCTTGTCATGCTAGGTGTCATTTTATATATTTCTTTCCTTTAATTTTCTTTTATTCCATCTTCCTGCCTGCCGCTATAGTGACTTTTGATATATTTTGATGAGAGCACTGGGCACTAGTAGGTAGGGCAAAATATTAGTACCCAATGCCATCATGTTCAGCTCGAATTCAGAGCCCCTAATACCCTGATGACAGTGATTTCACACACTGTTGGAACAGCTACTTGTTAGAATCTTTATTAGTCAAATATTTCAGAACGAATAGTATTTTTCTTACTAAAAAGGACGTCACTGCCAAAATGACAAAGATTTTACCAGTAAAATCCAGCAGGGGGCAAAATCCGCTAGATTCTAAGGGACCCACAGGAAAGTCAGGACATGTCCACCCATACACAGGTATTTCTGTAAAACTAAGATTTTCCTTTTCTGTAAAAATAATTGTAAAAATCTATGTGCATGTTTACATAATTATCTTTGACTGCAGGCAATCGCATAAAACACTGTCAAAACCATGCCAAGGCCCCAATCCTGACCAGGTCACGTCCAAAACCTGCGACATCCTGCAACTTCCAACAAGGTAGAGAGCAGTAGTACTTCATATATAATGGGCATTGTAGATGAAAACCTAATGTAAACACGGCCCATACTGTGATGTCATAGGAGTTGTGCACAGCATGATGTGAAATGGTTCAGTTTTCAAAATCGTAGTCTTTCTTGTCCACACGTAAACACAGAAAAGGCATTTTCAAAAAATGGATTTTACGAATGTCCACAACACATAAAAAACCTCCATTTCCAGAAATACTCAGGTACATGTGGGCCTCAGTTTGCTTTATGAGCTTCACATGGAGGAAAATAAGATTTATTTACAAATAAATTTTCCCTCTGAATGCGAATTCTCAATTGAGTAAAGGAACACTGAGACGAGATTAGACGTGTGTATTTCAACAACCAGTCTGGTTTGTACCTGGAAGCCATGGTGTTCCTTCAGGTGGGCCCCGAGGTCCCGTGGAGCTGTGAACCACTGATCACAGAAGGTGCAGTGATTGGGCTTCTCGCCTGTGTGGATCACTAAGTGGTCCTTAAACTGCTCCCAGCTGTTAAACACATCATTACACACCTGGGAAAAACAGGAGAGATTCATTCACAAATCCCAGTATATATTAATGATAAAGCTAATAAAACATCTCTTTTTTATGAAAAGTTTACTTGTTGGCTTATTTAAAACCATAAGATAATTAGTAACGGGTATGTGTAGATTTTTTTCCTTATGGATAACGATACTGATACTACGTATTAATAGCGATAGTTCATGATACTGACATTGCTAATCGATACTAATGCTAATTATTGATACTGACATTGATTTACTGATATTACTTATATGAAGACTGTATCAATTCTCTTATAGCTAGAGGTTATCGATTAAGATACTGCTATACTGTTCACCAATAATGATACTCCTCATCAATACTACTGATGTTCATCAAACTTGTTCCTGCTTCTCGAGACCAGAACTGTTTTTTGATAGCAATACTTATTGATACTCTTACTGATCTCGCTCCCCATAATCCGGTGCAGAAAATAAAGACACCACATGAAAAGCTGATTCATCAGTTACATTATTGTGACTTTTTGGAGACTTAAGGATCTTAACTGTTTCCTGTGTGTATCATCAGGGTATCTGCACATTTTTTATATGCAAATTCAATGACTTAAGACCTTTTCAAGGTCTCTACGAAAAAAAATTAAGAGCATCACTGCAGAACTTTCGAGAAGCTTCCCACTTCCATTCCTCAGTTAACTGCAAGAAAACGGACTCTGCTGTTATTTATTTGCGTATTGGAGCATAAGCTCTCGAAGCACTTGCTACACCGGAGTCTCTGTCCTGAATCTTGACCTTCTGAGTTTTGGGTTCTTATTTTCCTATGAAAGCAGTGAAATTTCTCCACTGTTTTCCTAACTTTTTTGCTACTATTAACAAATGACACACCAGTGCTCCCAAGCAGTTTCCCCATGTCTCTCTCTCTCTGTCTCTCCCTCGTTTTCTTGCACTAGACACAAACCTATGTTGCTTCATTTCGCCCACAAATTAATTTAATGCTGCTCATTTTTAAAATTCCTGACATTTCAATACTTTTCAAAGCCTTTAAAAAACAATTTAAGATTTTTAATTATTTTTAAGATTTAATTATTTTCAAGGATCCACGGGGACACGGATAATGAGGGAGGAGTGTCACTACAAATGTTCTTCTCAACAAATGTGTTGGTGACGTGCAGAGTGTCACATAGCAAATGTATGTGGTGATACTCTTGGTGAAGTGTGATGATATAAATCCCACCTGACATTCGTAGAGTTTCTTTCGTCCTTTTTTGGCTCCAGAGCCATTCTGGCACGCAGACATGTGGCACTTCAGCGTGCTGTTCCTTGCAAAGCGCTCGTGACAGTCCGGACACTCAAATGGCTTCTCACCTAATCAAACACCACACAGCAGAAAAACCAACAAGAAACTCACATTGAGAACCAACATCATCTCTCCACGACCCGTCCACCACACTCAGTCCAAAGAGAAACTGCAGCTTCTCAGCTTACATCCCACACACACTGTTAAAAAACAGGGTTTTTTTTTTTTTTCAAATCTAGCATAAATTCATTGTTTATGGTGAACAGAAGCTGTTCACAGTGGACTTGGTGAGAAACCAAGCAAGTCAGAACTGTTTGTAATGGAGGTGAATGGAACCAGGTGTCTGCCTCGGGAATCTTTCTCACAGTAATTTATTCCAGGAAATGGTTATGGTTGCGCCTTCTGAGACATTGTTCTACCAGAGTTCTAAGAAGCTTTTGGTCCTAAAACTAAACCTATTCATAGTGAAGGGTTACATGCAGGGCATCATGAGGTAAAATATTGCATAGAAAATGATTTAGTTTAGATTCTCCACTATTTTATCATCATCAACATCCATATAAACACTCAGGCATGGTAAAACAAATCTAGACATTTTGTGACATTCATGCCACTCATGCCTAGTTGTGGCTCAGTGCCAAAATTGTGGGTTCCACCATCTGAACCATCCACCCTACAGTCCTGACCTGGCTCCCTCAGATTATTTACTCTTCTGTCAATGTGGCCGTGACATCCTTGTCTGTTTTACTGTTTGTTTGGTTTTACAAAAGGGTTAAAGTCATTACAGGAAAACTGGATTAAGTGTATGGAGTTATCAGGACACTGTATTATAAAAAAATAAAAAACAACATTTCTTTCTTACTGAGGTAGATACTTTTTAGAGCGCCCCACATATTTGTGTTGGAGATGAACCATAACACACCAAACCATTCAATTTAAAATTAATTATGGAATATATTCCCTTTTTATTTCAACACACACACACACTCTACCTGTGTGTTTCCTCAGGTGCTCTTTGAAGTGTCCAAAGTGGTCGAACTGCTTGTTGCAGTACATACAGACATGCAGCTTCTTCTTCATCCGGTGGGCCTGCTCCTCTGCGTCGAAGTGGTAGGTGTTGAGATGTTGTTTGAGAGCCCCCTCCCGGGCGTACGGCCGCCCACAATGTTTACAGGTGAAGGGCTTGTCCAGGACGGATGTGTGTGTTTTCATGTGCTGCTTCAGGTGGTAAAAGAGCTTGAAGCAGCGGTCGCATTTATCGCAGCGGAACATGTTGTCCAGTTGGGAGATCTGGACCTCCACCACCTCCATGCCCTCCAGGGTCTTGGTGGCCACCACTGCCTCCTCCTGCAGGACCACCGTCTCCTCCTCATCCTTCTTCACCACCTGCACCGTTGGCTCCCCATGCTGGTACTTGCTGGTAATGTCGGCCAGCAGGGCCAGAGCGGAGTCGTCTGACGTTTCCGTGGTGCCACTGCAGGAAATAAAATATTTAATATATTATAGTATTAGATTCAATACTGCATGATGTCACCCAGACTAGCAGCTTAATATTTCTATAATAAAGGTGATAATTTATACCAAGCATTTATTTAAAACAGTTTGTTTTATATATAATCACGGGCTATCGTTTTACTATTTTAAATACAAATATTTTACTCTTAGACAGTTTTATACTATTTCTACTTTTCTTTTTATGACCGAGAGAAACACTAAGATCAGAGAAGGAGACACACGACTGGAGTTTGTTGATCCGCAGCAGTAATGAATTTCAAGACATAAATCCCTTAAAATCTTTGTGTACAGAAAAGTATTTTCAGGGTCAGTATTGGTTCTTTACTGAAGTTTCTGTCCCATCACAAACACAATATAATATTGAACTACAAGCCAATACTGTGGAGACTGAACAACTATCAAACTGCAAATCTGGAGGTGCTGAGTGCTGAGTGGTTGAAACACCTTTATCCAGGCTCCTTGCACCTTTAGGCACTTTCCAGTCTGTCACAGTAAAACATCTGTTCCCATTTCTTTCATTTAATCTAATCAATATGCCAAAGATCACACAGTTTGACAGAAAACTGTACCAACAAAGTAATTCAAAGTAAAATAGAAATAAATGAGGGGGGTTCAAGACTTCTTTCAATCTATAAAACTGATGAACAACATACTATGGGTGCTCTGACCATATTTCCATCACTACTGCAAAGGTTAAAAAGTCCAATATTGATTAATAATCAACATGTTTTGTGGCCTTACTCTGTCTTGGCTCGTCCAGCGTCCACCACCTCCTCCACTCCGCCCTCTTGCACCTCGATGGCTTCGTCTCCCACCTCCACCTCGATCTCCACAGTTTCCGTCTCCGCGGACGGCAGCGTCTCTGTAATGACGTTGGAGGTCTCTGCGATCTTCCTCTTCTTCGCTTTGCTCCTTTCAACCAGAACCTGAGACTGACTAAGCACAGTGACTCCGTTTACCCTGCGCCAACAAACAGAACCAAGAGAACCAGATTAGTGCAGTACATTCTACAGCTGCAATATTGCAATACAGATGCAGTATGAAGTCACAAATGAAGTACGCAATTTGACAACAGGCTGTTTTGTAGTTTATTTTCCATATATGAACTGCATGGATTGTGTGTGTGTCTGTGTGTGTGTGTGTGTGTGTGTGTGTGTGTGTGTGTGGTTGGGGGGGAGTATACGCACCATTTAATACATTTACAAATTTTAAGATATTTTAGTTCCAGAAAAGTGATGGTATGAACCGTTTAATATACTGAAAAGCATCACAATCACCATAAAATCACAATAATGCTATTCTGTGTATATCATGCAGTTCTAACACATAAACACACATTTATATATTTAACAGATTTATGTCCAGTCTACAAAATCTATTTGCACATAATCACCACAGGTGGAACAGCATTTTCATATCTTAAATATGGTATGTTAGTCCTAAATGGGGTAATTGAATAAAAAATTTTAATAAAATCTCAGTGCTTGGGTCTTAATTAATCAAATATATTTTTACACCCAAAACACTACAATAATATAGTGATTCATTCTCCCACCCATGACTTTATATTCCGACAACTTTTACATGAATTGTGCTTGCTAATATGTCAATAAAGTATAAATAAAAGTATGTATCCTTTGATAGTACTGAGGGACAGGAGTGTAAATCTGTGACCTTTGAGTAGACTACAGATTGTGAAATCTGAGGTTGCATCATACATTTCAGAGTTAATAATTACATTTAAAACTACACAGATGAAGTGAATAAAACATTCAGTTCAGTTCAGTGTAGTTACAGGGCCCAACGTGCTGCAGCTCATGCCCTTGTCAAAAACAGCAGAGACCCTGACCTGTTGTTCAGGGCTTTGATGGCCTCCTGCATCTGTAAATACTCGGCCGCCCTCCAGACATCGTTTACTTCCTCCTGCCCGCTCACCGCCAGCGTGGCCGTGTAGGTGAACTCCATCAGCTGCCGGAACGCTGTGTTACTCACTCCTGATCACAGACAAGACAATGAGAAATTATTATTAACTATATTAACTATAACAGCAACAACAATATCATTATGAAACAACCATCTATGTTATGAGAATTGTAATAATCATCAATATGATAATTATCATTATAATCATCTTAATATGATTATAGTAACAGTCATTATCATATTATTATTGTGAAATTATAGTAATTATGACCATTATTTTAGTGAATCATGGAAATACATGCAAATGTGTACCTATGTTTGGTCAGTAGTTTTAGCTGTTAACAAAATCCAGGAAGCAGGATGGCTAATCAGCCAGTTTGCTTATGAACACGTGTTTAGAATATGAACTGTGTTTATGAAATCTCTAAAATATTTGACTGAATTTACAAACCGCATAGTTAAAATCAGATTAACCTCAAGACACATGTATCTGTTTGGATACATTCTTTTTGAAGTGTGTTAAATCTTAAAGCTTAAGCGATGTTGTCAGGCCTGCAGTTTGGCCTCATTACCTTCTATCTCCACTAGGGGCTCCTGAGTGAAATCCTGGAAGAACTTGTGGAAGAACTGGCTGCAGGCTGCGAGAACCGCTTTGTGGGCTCTGAACTGATGACCTGAGGGGAGTCAGGGGGGCTTTAGGTCATTCATAAAAATAACAAATATTTACAAACACATTCCAGAGAGGAGGACTTCAAACCCAGAACAGGAATATCACCCGGACAGATCAGAGATCCCTGAGCTAAGTTAAACCCAAGCATCCAAAAATTATCCATACTGAGAGGATCAGCCTTGACAGAACACTCTAATTGGTCAATGAGGTTTTTTTTTTTTGCAATGTTTGCTAAGTAATTCTCTCTCTCCTATGCAGTGTGTGTGATGTTCTGCTTTAGTGTCTAGAACAGAAAACAAAGCCCGTGTTGAACTTTATTATCATTCCATTCAGCCTCTGAAGAAGAGTGTGACAGCAGCACCACAACACCCCCCTTCATACCAGTGTGATCTGGAACATTCAACACTGAACATCCTAACGTTTCTAACTGCAGATCCACACTCCGGGTTAATGGAGATTCAGGATTACAGTTCATATGCCCTCCTATTTACACTCAGTTTATATTCATACTTCTATACATCTGGCAGACCTTCAGTAATTACATTTAGTCTACAGCCCAACAGCCCATGCACAAACTGACAGATGGAGCACTTAAAAAAAAAAAGAAGAGACAAAAACCCAGTTTTACAGTGTAAAACAAATCTTTACATTTTACACGACCACTGAACCCCCTGAGACGCAACATACTAATACCAGCAAATGACCCTGCAGAGCTGTTGCGTTGGGTACGAGCCTTTATAAAATATCTTTACCGAGCACTTATTTCTCCCTAATTTGTTCATCACAACTATGGCACTGTAACCACAGCAACCACAGCTTGTGTTGTTGAACACGTGAGACGATCCTGTCGAATCAGTCACACGAGGCTAAAAGCTTTTTGAAAAAATATATACATTTACATCAAAGAGGCATCAGAAGTTCGCTGTCGTCACGCCACCAGCCTGAAACTGCTGTTCTGCAGTCAGGCTGCACAACCAGAGAGAATGCAAGAACAATTCACAACACAAAGCAACACATAATTAAAGTGTAGTGAGGAACACCAACACACATGCAATAATCTCATGCAGCAATTGGTAGTACTGTTAAAAACAGAACAAAGCTGTAACATTTTGAATATGCTCTTTAACATCTTATGATATGACATTTTCTGATTGATATGACAAAGGAGAAAAATACAAATCCTGTAATGAGGGTAGTTTGCATTATAACTATTACTTTAAAGAACTCTGAGCTGAATGTCTTTAATGTGTGCATAGACCCACCGTCCACTATAAGGGTGATGTCTGTGAACTGGTCCAGCTGTCTCTGCTCGTTCAGCTTGTCCAGCATTACTTTGTAATGGGCCGGAAACTCATGCCCAAGGTCTCCAACATCTAAAACTTCACACATGGTTCAGACCTGTTGAGAAACAGACCAACATCAGAAGGAAGAACCGCCAGGAGGTAAGGAACACATAATATTTAGTTTTGGACTTTAACAGCTCCCTAGATCACAGTGTGTGTGTGTGAGATCTGTGGACACCTCAATTATTCACACATAGATCTTCTGCATGGGACTCACGCAGACCATGAGAATATAATGTGGGTTTGTATTTATTTTTATTTTTATTACTGTGGCCAAAATAAAGTTTTATTTAAACACTGGAGACACAAAAGCCTCAGTGGAACATTCTGAAAGGCTCTACTGCCAAATGAGGTCTGGGAATCAGACGGCCTATCTTAGAGGGAGGTTGAAGATGATGAGACAACACTGTGAAATTTAAAGGGTCTGGTGGCATCACACGGTCTGACAGAATATATAATCACACACTTAACAGACACTGTTTGATACAGGGCCTGATCACACCCACACTACTCTCTACATACTGATAAAAGGGTCTGATTACACATTGTACTCTTCATATACAATGCATGAAAAAGGGTCTAAATACACACACTGTCTGATTAAGCACCCTGATCACTCGAAAGTTTGTAAATGTAAAATCGAGGCGAGTTAGACCTTTATCACGTATAAAAACACACAAAATAACATGACACAACTGAAAGTATCTTCTTTTAGCTCACTTAAATCTCAGTTCCACCTTAAACTCTGCAATTTTTACGATGTGAGTCGTGAGGAGCGGCCTCAGGCTCCGGACCGTCCATGCAGCAGGGTTTAAGGTGGAACTGAGAGTTAAGGAAAAGGATGCTAACTCCTGCCTCGACACAGTAGGAAATACAAATTTAGACTTCTAACGCAAACCTACAGATTTTGTGAAAACATAAGGCCACGGTGCAGGCTTTAAACATTAGTATGGTAGACTAGCGGAGCCGGGGCACCCCGACAAACAGACGAAATGACGGAAAACCGTAAAGTAAGAACTCCTCTCCGGGAAACGCTCGCCATTAGGGATATGACCATGTCGGTTACGTCATCAAACTGCGCATTAAAAAGCACAAATTGGACTTTTAATCGATCGAAAGACGGGCTCGGGGGTCGAGCCCCGTGGTCGTGGTCGGTGCGGGATTACCTCGCAGTGTTTTCTGAAGCCAAACGGGTTTTATTTGTCCGACTCTCCCGACCGCTCCGTTCTCCGTCCGTCCACGAAAAGGGCGGCCGCTCCGGACTACATTACCCACAAACCTCAGCGAGCGGTGCTGTGGGCGGGGCCTCATGGCCGAGGTTGCTCAGCAACCGTTAACCACACCGGTGGCAACGGCTACACTAGCGTAAGAAAAGTCCAAAACGCAAAGAAACACAAGACAATCAGTATAGTGTAGATTACCATACTGAGCATATTTTATGAAAACTAAACATGTTTTATTTAAAACGGCGTTTAAACCCCCTCGAGCACGCCACTTTTAGTCATTTCTTACACAGAGCACTTTGTGTCAATTACTTTTATTTATTAGTTTTTTACTAATTTATTTTGTTAATTATTATGATTAAATATCAGTTACTACTACTAGTAAATATTAAACATATTAAGTATGTTATTTTATAGTCATTATTTAATTTATTTTATGAAAATTATTTCATTATTTAAAATACATATTTTTTCCCCCAGAAACTTTTATTTTGTGTCAGTTATTAAATCCACGATTCGTTTATAATAATATTTTGCTTATTTAAAATATTCACTGTTGGTTTGAACAGACAATTTTCAGTTTTATATCTTTCACAGTAAATATTTAACCAAATTACATTTCTTAATATAAAATTTTATTTACTCAATTTTTAGTTATATTTCTTTCATAATAATTCTTTTACTTCTTTAAATTATTGAGTCTTTACATATTACTTTTATAATAATTATATTGCATATTTAAAATATGTAAACATATAGTTTCATAGTAGCTTTTCATTTTGTCAGGGATCAGCATTTACTTAAGCAAGCAGTTATCAGGCACTTGCATGGAATGCGCATCAGCACAACGCCCAAACATAAACAACCAACATGAGGAAGAGAAGGCGTGGTGGATGAGGCCAGGAAGTCACAGTCAGCTGTACTGAGAAAGAAAACAACAGTGCAGACCAAAGAAAATATGCATGCATGAATTGCAGTACAATCTATACAGGGAGTATCATTGGTATTGTACAGTCTAGCACTGCGGGCGTTTTGTGTAAACTGTACAGGTCAAATATGAGTTTACCCTTAATCTGAGAGCGTGTATGAAGAAAAAAGTGTATGATCAGACCCTTCATAGACAGTGAGTGAAGAGTAGGGTGTGTGACTATATCCATTATCAAACAGTATGTGAGGTGTAGAGTGTGTAATCAGACCATTTATTAGACTCTGATGATGCTTCTGCTCTTAGTGTGAGCGTGTGTGTGTTAGTTGTCAGATATTTTGGTGTAAATCTGCTGAGGCATTAGATTTTCAGGCCACACGCTGCACCTCTGTGCTTCCTGAGATGTTTAAAGCAAGAGAAAGGTCTTGCTTCCTGGTTCCTGTAGGAGGGGTAAAAACACTTTAGCTCAGCATTTCTGGTTGACCTGTGGGTGACTCTAGACCTCAGAAATGTGCAAGTCTGCACTGAGATTCTTCAAACTCACACACATGTTCAGACTCAGCCCTGTCAACAACATGCAGTGAGGATTAACCCCTGAACAACCACCTCATTACACAACATACAGGTCATGTGATCTCCAGCTCAATGATAAAAAACTGAGATTTTTTCCCTTTATTTAATTAAATTCCAATTAAATTCTCTCTTGTCATCACACTTGGCCAAATTATAGAAAATCTCAATTTGGTTTCTATGATTTCTAAAGATACATGGTTTTAAATAATGACTATTTAACATATTAAAATAATTTTTGAAAAAGATTTTATTTTGTTTCCATGTTATCCATGTCCTCTTATCCCTTCATTTATCCTTAAATTCACTCTTTTCGTCACACTGGAGTTAATGTTGGACCAAATAATAGAAATTCCAATTTTTGTTTCTGTGTTTCTAAATATATGTCTTAGTAATATCTTGGTAATTATCTTATTTTTTAAATTATGTGTACTAAATAAAGCAACAAAACATTTATATTTCCTGCATTTTGGAGATGCTTTTACCCAGAGCAATGTACATTAGTTCTTAAAAGGATAGTTCAACCCAAAATGAAAATTTGATGTTTATTTGCTTACCCCCAGGGCATCCAAGTCGAAGGTGACTTTGTT
>JBBKCR010010073.1:0-12689 GCA_037577295.1 Ladigesia roloffi | reverse complement strand
CATTTCAAGACAACCCAGACCCACTTCCTGATTAAACTCCGCCCACTTCCGGGATAGGCCCCGCCCAGTCCGAGTACGGATACAGATACAGATAATTCATGTGGTAAACAGATACAGATAATGCTGTACTCGCTCATCCCTAATATATATATGTGCAGAGCGGCCACTATTCGTATCTGTATTTTTATTTGTTAAAAGGGAAAATTATTCGTATTTGTATTTGTATTGGAGTATAATTCATGATGCACCGCGCAAACAACATTTAACACTAAAGAAACGGTAATGACCTCAAACAGGTACTGAAATATTTCTAACCAATATAAAAAAAATTTCTTTTATCGTGCAGGTGCATAAACCATTCTCACCTGTCCAGCCATTACTGTTGATAACAAATCCCAGTCCCACGGAACGGTTGATACATCTGCAGGATGGTACCTGGACAGGAAATAAACATTTTATTTATTGGTATTCTTTAATTTCTTTGTGACTTTCTTTTTTGACTGTGCACAGTAACACAAGTAAACAAGTGAACACTGTTTATTTTACATGCACTCTTTAAATGGAAGGCTCCAGTGGTCATTTTACAGTTTTTGTTGATTCGTGAAACTAAAAGGAACAAACCTAAAGCATCTGCTGCAAAAAACACAATACGACTGTTGCACAAGTCATATATTATGTTTTCTGAACATTAAATTGAGAAAATAAAGAGCAAGTGTGCACTATGTTTTCTGAACTGAATTTGATCACTTATTTCCACTCAGAAATATCTAATTTGGCCAGGGGTACATAAACACATGCAAGCCTTGTTTACAAACAGATTTTTTTTCAAAGTAGGAATCAGTATTATTGATCAGTATCATTCTTAAAATCAGTACCAAAATTGACCGTAAAAGAGATTTGTGCATCCCAGAATCAGAAAACTTTCTTGATTTAGGAGGAAATTGCTTATGCTACGACTGCACAGACAAACTTTGTAAAGAAGCTATTTGTTAAGTCTATTTTTAAAAAAGGCAAAAAGTAATTATACACTGAATACTACACATTAAAAATGGAACATAGACTAAGTACAGATATCTCATCATGTATTTTGAATATGTATTTCCAATATTCCATTACATCCAAGCCCTGCATACGTGACGTTCTAACCAAGAAAAGACTTTGGCACAGGGCTTGTGCTTGGTCTTAGGTGAGAACGGGCAAAAAAGGGAAAAATACTCTCCAAAAAATGCTTGATTCTAAATACACCATGCTATAACCACAAAGTGCCGTGGTCAGTAAGAGAGGTGGATATAAATGCTATAGAAAAAATACATTGAAAAAAGCAATAGTACAATAATACTAATACAAGTAACTAGATTGCATTTACATAACAAAACGTGAAGCCCCCTTAGATTACAGAGGCACCTAAATCACAGAAATCGATCAATACTCGTTTTTAACTATCATAATCAATACCTGTTAAAAAAACAGATATTTTAATGAATGCATTATCATTAGAAGTCGCCCCAATAATGATAAGTGGGCACTCACTTCTGCGTCCTCATCAGAATGTTGAAGGCCTCTATGGCCAGCACTTCAGAGCACTGAGGATCCAGGAGGATTCCTCTCACAAGGTGAGAGGTGATGTCAGCAGGAGGGAAGTAACGAGGCTGTATGAAATCGGAGAGCAGCTGTAAGGTTCCCTCTGGGTAGTTTTCCTCTATTGTGCTGTAAACAAGGCTCAAACCCTGCCTGCAGAGTGGCTCAGCCGAACCATAGTCCTCTTCTTCCTCTTCATCATCCTCAGGCTGTTACAGGATACAGCGGGATAAAGTTTGATTATATGGAAGTTGTGCGCAACACTCAAAGAAAAAGTTCAACCAAAATTAAACCTATCCTTCACAAATTTAAATGGTTTTCTTATCCCTGAAGTTGTCAGTTATTCACATCTTGTTTGATTCAAGTTTACTTCTTTAATGTTAACCTACAAGGATGTCAGAAAACTATTTACTCCTCAAATAACCTTGTGAAACTTCCTCATCCTCACATATTTGCCTCAAACAGTCTCCAGTTACCTCAACCAGACATAGTTTCAGATATTTAATAAAAAATGTTGACCAATATACTGTACAGGACTGTTTATAGTTATCACAAACTTAAACATACTCGCTTTCATTTAATCATATAGGCAATTCTAACAGACTGGTTAAAGACTCAGAATGGTTTGTGACGAACAAGGCTTCAATGTTTGTTCTGAACAAATTCTGCTTCTCTGTTGTAGTAATAGTATCTACACCTGTGGATGTGGGAACATTGCTGAGGATTTGATTGGATTTAGACACGTCTGACATTCGGAACATGAACATCATAAAATGCTCCAGGACAGTAGAATGTTCCAAAACAAACTGAGAAGTTACGTAAGTGTCATGAAGAGAAAAAGCAAGAGAAATTCTTACCACATCCTGAACTCCTCCCCCAATCAAGTGTTTCAGCTTCTTGAACTGCACCAGAGAAATACGCTGGCTGTCTTGGGTGCGAGACTCATTATGATCTGGGTCCTCATTAGGATTAATGTGCTCATCGACCAGGCCAGGTCTCGTCTGTTGACTAGAGGGAGGGATTTCCCATAAGCCTTTACCTTTAAACATTTTCTCAGTGACGGACTGTAAGGGTAATTGTACACAAGGGCTGCGGGTTGGGCTCTCCCAGGTCAGAGAGGGTGAGCTGGCCAGTGTGTCTGGAGAGTCACCAGCGAGGATTTCCGTGGACGTGGGACTGCAGGGCTGTCCCCAGGGGAGGCTGGAGGTGGGAGATGCTGCCCCTGAGGTAGATAACATCTGGCAGGATAACTCTGATTGAGCTTGAGGGGTGGGTGACTTATGTGTGTGTCCTATTTCATGCTCATGTGTAGTTTCCACAGCCATTTGGGGTGCAGATTCAGTCCCTAGAATGCTGGAAAGGGTCCACGGTGTGGATAAATGTCCTTTATTATCTTCGTTATTAGATTCTTCTGAAAAAATAACAGCATCTATTTCACTCGGGCAGTAATATGGACTGTCCAGGCTAAAAGGTGAGGGGACTTGGTCAAGCCAGCTTAGCGGATAGTCAAGAGTTAACTTTTGTTCCTCATGCTCCTTGGTGCTGTGATCACCTTGGGCTGAGAACTCTTGCTGGGGGTGTTTAGTGTTGCACAGTCCCTCTGAATTCCTCTGTAGCTCCTCTGTGTGTAAGGTGTGTGGGATATCAAAAGCATCTGAAACTTCGTGTGCTTTGATTTCAAATGGGTCACGTGCACATGGGCGTGTGTTTTCCAGCTCTTTCTGGATGCTAATTTCCTCTGAACAACAATGAACGGAATCGTTCTGGTCTGTGGAATCCTTATCTCGAACAGAAGTCTTGGAGACAGGAGGCTTGGGGCCACTGCCATCATCAGGATCCAAATAAATGACATCTTTTTCAAGGTTACCTGATAAATGTTGAAAGTTTCCACAATACTTGGTTGCAGCACTGAGAGATGATTCTACAGAATGTTCTGCCGCTCTCAATTTGCGATCCGCGGTTATTCTCTGCAGCTCTGAGTCAGAATTACATGAATCGCTGAGAAAATTTTCATCATACAGATCTATGACTTGTACATGGGACCTTTGTCCTTTTGTCTGTGGGTACCCAGGCCTCAAAGGCAAAAACGGATGGCTTGTGATATCAATCAGAACCTGAGAAAAGCATAAACACAAGGATGAGACTCATAAAATTCACTGAATGACAAAATTACCTCCACCAGAGAGCCAGTGCTGGATAACTCTTCAGTATCAATATTTCTATTAATGAACATTGCATTCATAGCTTACTTATTGCTAAGCATTTATAAGTGTATTTTCTGGAGAGGTTTATATTGACCTTTACTGTATTTTCCTTTGAACTTATGTCTGTGTACCTTGCATTCATAATACAATAAATTTCCAACGGAATCAAGAAAGTTTTCTGATTCTGATTACTGCCGGACCCTTAACATTATACTGCACATCAACTTTAGCCCTGTTTAACATCATTTGAAAATATTAGATCACCATTACATCATGGTAAAGACTGACGATTAACGGTCAAAGGGAATGAGTCCAAAAAGACTTCAACAATTACATGACCTAACCTTTCAAGTTTTTTCCATCTCCAAGAAAGTTATATTTTTGTCGGTGTGACACTTTTGCTCAGCGATGATATACTTGCTTTACTACACATGACTGAAATATTCAAAGCATAATTTAAGTCTAGTTATTATTCTTATACTGTCACTGTGTACTGTGTGTTTATGGCTGAAATTATTTGATATACATCAATATATATATTTTAACTTCTATAAAGTTTTAACTTCTATACAATTTTGATTTTCAATAATTTATGTTTAAAATTAAAAAGCATGTTTTAACTCAATGTTACACAGGTTGGTTCACCTCAGACACTTTTAGTAAAATGTGTGGTTTGTGATTAAGGTCTACTATGTTATTAGTAGTCAATGTTATTTAAATCATAAGAATAATTTTAAAGAGATCAGTAGAGACTATAGTGTACTACTCACTAACACTGAATTGCTAAAACACACAAAACAGGATGGTACTATTTTTACGTATGTTCTTTATTTACAGCTTTTAATTATGTTTTGTATTTTTATATTTCCTTTAAAATGCTTTGTGTCATGTTTCCTTTGATGGAACATGAGGGGAGAAAACAACAAGAAACCCAAGACCAGTACTGTCAGGTTTTTAAGACATTTCCATGCAGCACAAGACAGAATAATATCACATCTTATTGTATTATTAGAAATATACTTGGATAATAATTGCTATTAACATTGCCCACAATTTCTCCAGTGCTTAAAGTTGAAGAAGACATAAACTAACTTAGAGGAATCAGAGACGTAGCTTCAAGAATAGTCCAGCCAGGCTGCAGGCAGGTTGTTATATTAGGTATCAATTCATTCTGGCCCTAAAAAATAAAGTTAAATGTCCTGGGAGAGACCTAAGTTTTTTACTTACAGGTGTAACAGCTAGCAACTCGGCCCTGATGAAGGGCACTGAATCCGTCCTGTCATCCTTATAACTGCCCACAAACTGGATATCAGGGTCCTCTTCAGTGCCAGAGTCGGAGCTGAGTGAGATAACATCATCCATCACTGCTGGGCTTCCTTTATGCTCCAGTAAAACCATTAAAGCCAGCTAAAATATCCTGGTTTCTTAAAGAAAGCCGGGTGCTCTTCAGTAGCACCTGTGGCTACTCAGGCTAACTAGTGCTAGTTGTCTAAAAACAAACAGCTACGCCACAAGTTTAACTCATCTAAAATACTTCTGAAGTATCCAAGCCTCGTACGGGGTTGTAAGATATCTTAAACCATAATCTGAATTATAATTACTTTTTTCAATTTATTTAAATTGCAAATGTAATCATAAAGTCGCAGAGACATCAGTTTAGCCAGCTAGCACCCAGTCCGGAGGCAGGTCAGAAACTGGGGAGGTGGAAGTGAAACCGAAAGAGGATGAATTAGATTGGAAAGACGAAAATATACACTGAGAGACCACAGCCGGTGTAATAAGCAGGTGTGAGCCAAAAGTGTAGTTTGGAGGTGTGAGGGAATGTGTTTAATAAAGTAAATCCCTGTGCTGAACGTGAGTTGTAAGTATGTATAATCAGTATTTCAACGTGTGATTAGTCTGGGGATGTAGCTCAGTGGTAGAGCGCATGCTTTGCATGTATGAGGCCCCGGGTTCAATCCCCGGCATCTCCAAATGTTTTTTGCTAAGGAAACTCTGGAGCTCAGGACAGCAAAATAGCGTTTGTGTTTTAATTAGTGAGGTGCGTATGGATACTGAAATATCGATTCCAACAATACCGAGTATTTCTGTTTAGTATCGATTCTCACATATTTGTCAGTTGAGGTAGATGTATAGTTTAGCATTAACAGGAACTCAGTGGAAAATTACTACATTATTGGGATCGTCTAAATGAGAAGAAACTAGTTCCAATTCTGCCTGCCATAGACATGGCATGCCATAGACATGGCCATAGACGTGAAAAACAGCTGTATACACGCATCCCGGTGCGTCGATGTGCTCTCTCGCAACAAACGCTGAGCCATGTTTCATTAGGAAAAGTGTGAATATTTAATGTTTTTCAGTTTTGTTCTATTTCTTGTTATGGTGATTCTTCATAATTAAACAACAAGAAAAGTCGTCTGATGTATTGTGTCTATTATGAAGATATTCTGAAATACACTACTCTTTATTTAGATTTTTCAAACACGTTTAATTTTTGTGCAAAATATTGGTATCGGATCATTATCATCCATACCAGCCTGAATTTTACTTGGTATCGGATTGGAAATGAAATCAGTGGTATCGCACATCATTAGCTTTTATAATAATAATTTGTGTTTTTATAATAATGTGTTTTTATAATAATATAATAAAAAGTAACGATAAATCACCACTGGTTATTCTTTTCATACATGGAAGGAAGGAACTTCTATATTTATATATTGAGATTTTTAAGACACTCTCTAAAAAAGAACTTCTGGACTTTTAGTGTAAGATGATAGAATAAGATAAGATTTTCTCTTGTTCTGGACACTGGTGCTCAGGACTTTGTGTGTGTTTTAATAATAATAATAGTAATAATATTAATAATACAAGACCACATCCAATGATACCTTACATGAGTGGAAGGATGTTTTTATGAGACTAAATTAGAAAGAACTTCTGCATTTATATTTGTGTAATATTTGTAAAGTGTAATTTGTAGATTATGCTGTTGTATTGTAAATCTGTTATTCTATTGGTTGTGTTGCTTCTACTTTCTTCTCTTGTTCTGAACACGTTGCTGCTGTAACTATGAAAATGTTCCACCTATGGGACTAATAAGGTAATCTGATCGTATATCTTATCTTATTGTCACTCCTCAAACATGGCAAAATCGAAGTGCAACATTTAACCCTGCAAAAACAACTTTCAGGGAGATATCCCCCACAAAATAAATAAATTAATAGAGTTTCCCCAAACTGACAAAACAAGTCTAGCTAGGTATAACTACAGTGAATGGACAAAAGTAGGCCCTGGGTTCAGACTTTTTTTACTGGGCGAGACATGTATATGTGTACGTTTTTAGAGATCCAGGTTCTTGATGTTAATAATAACAATAAGACAAGTCCACCTCAGATGGCTCCTAACATGCATGGAGGGAGTCAATTTGGAAGCAGACACAAGGAGCCTGAACTTTATCTGAATATCTTTGATTGTGCAAGCATCACAAAATTGCAGTTTCCCATCCCATAGCATTAAACCCAGCAAAAACTCATTTCAAGGATCTTTGATGATCTTTCCTTCACCACAGGGGTTTTAATTCACAGTTTTATTTAAAGTGCTATGTAGGCCAACAAAGAAAGTAAAGTACTTGAGACAAAAATTTAGGTATCAACTACAATTTCGAATTTGCAACTACAATTTTCTGGAAATTGACCCCCAGCATAAAGGATGTTAGTAAATCTGAAAATAATGAGGGGGATTAGTAAGAAAGCTGCAGCTCAGTTTTGCCGTGATTTACTTCACTACAGCCACACTCCGAGAAACATGCCACTCTTCGCAATTTCTGGAACACCATAAGACATATCTTACTCAGTTTAGAAATGATGGGCCTAGCAGATGGGGCAGCCGCTCTTTAGGGATCTGTGAGTACTCATCAATTTTTTCTTCTCTACTTTACAAATAAACAAACGTGGAACCTTCTGGTCGTTTTCAAAGCTTTAAGCAGCTCTGGTTTTTGTAGTTTGTTGAGTTTAAATGACAAAACAACCTGTAAAGAGAACACACTTTTGTACATTATATTGCACAAAAATACTGCTTGTTTGCTGAATTTCAAGAGGTAAAAAAAATTAAATAATATCTAAGTAATCTACAGTAACAAAAAAAGGTCACTTAATGTGTCCACATCCTACTTTTTTTTTCAATTTGCATAAACACCTTGTTTGTATCTAAATATGCTTTATTCTCCTTGGTCCAATATATTCATCAATCTGGCTTGAAACTTGAGCATGACTGGGTGGAGCCAGTGTTGGTTTCTGTGACATCACAAAAACAATGAACTAAAAACAGCTTAGTTCCCTTATTAGGACTGTATGGGCTGTGTTTACATACTGCATTAAACTTTAATTTAAATGTTTCTGGACATTACGTAGGAAAAATTATTTTTCAATGGCTAACCCATCGCTAATGCATTAAATCTTTTTAGTTTAATATAGTATATTTAGTCAAATTAAACATTCAGTCCTCTCTAATGAGTTTTAAATGTTATTTTTACAGGTACCTAAAATTTTTGCAATGAACTGTATATGGTAAATGTTGGAAATTACTCAAGCCCTGGTTACTGGTAGCATTCCAATAGGTCAAGTTTGGGATGTTCACTGACAGGTTCTGATGTCATTATTAGTAAGACTGAGGTTATCTTTTATTCAAAATAGATTCACTGTCATGGGTGGGTGCCATTGGGGTCTGCCACATCTTCCAACCACATCTGTGTATTGAAATGCAGAAAGCTGGGTTCTGCAGAGCAGCTGTGCTGCAGTGACTCATTACTGCGGTTCACAGCTTCTTGTAGTCAGATCTTCCCAAACATGCTCCCGTGAGTCGGCGTGCAGAGCTCACAATGGGCATCTATATGACTACAGAGTTCCTCAAAGGCGGATGTCAGTTGTTAGGGAGACGAGTTCATTTGGTTCCTTGTGGCTCTCAATCACTCTGTCTCCAACACACAACCCTATTCACTCACAGACCCCCTGCTTTATTCTGTCCGCCTTTAAATACAGTGTCCACCACCCTTCCGGCCCTCCAGCCGACAGTGACCTTTTGACCTATCCTTCCTAATACATTTACACGGGTCAGACTCATCACCAGGACGACAGAAGAAGCAATGCAGACTTTTGCTCACGTTCCAATATCGGCCCAGAAAACAAGGGTTTGTTTGCCCGATAGATAACAAATTTAAAGAGTATTAACTCAATTTGGAGGAGAATACAGGGGCACAGGGGGCAGAAATTATACTAAGTGAAAGTATGAGTAGTGTGTGAAAGCTTTATGATGCTTTCCCACTGACACAAGGAAACGTCCAATAAATCTGACCCGAGCTGCTGAACGGCAGGGCTGAAAGTGGACCACAGCCAGGCCGACTGCATCACTGCTCTCTAATTGGTCGAAATGTTTCATCACAGCATGGAAACAGGACATAGTTTTTACTGTCCATGCCAAAAACATCAATGGTTACACAAACTAACAACTGGGAAGTGGATGAGGTTCCATCCCGTCTGTCTGTCTGGTTTTAAGATAAATTTCAGGGTTAGTTTTCTACAACTCAAAATGTATCTTTAACTCTGAGAGAGACGTAAAGGAGATCCAGGACATCACCAACAAGCTCTCTTGGTTCGGTTCTCGTCACACAGATAAAGAACCCAGAGAAAACATTAAACACTCAACAAGACTATAAATAATAAAGAGGTCAATAACAAAAGTAGCTCTGACAGCTCAGCCGGTTCAACTTCACGGACGCAGTTTTGGACGACAGGCCATAAACTGTGAAGAGAATCCAGTCAGAAACTCTGGTATCAGACTGAGATACACTGGAACACCAGAACCTGATACTTCAGTTCCAGCACAGTACAGTTTAGAACCGAATACAACTTCAGTACCAGCACAGTCAGGGCTTGACTGGGACAAAAAAATTTACCGGGCAATTTGAGATCGGCCAACCCGGGGGAGAATATGCAGTGTCCCGCTTGATATCATTCTTTGTGCTGACAGGATTCAACGCAGTTCAAATGTATCTGTCTGGCTCAAATTTACCATCGACCCAAATGCCCGGCATGCCCGATGGCCAGTCCAGCACTGTACAGGTTAGATACAGAACGGTTCCTGTGGAAAGGGCCTTTAGTTAGTTGAGAAAAATGTTCTGATAAGCAAAAGAAACAAATATTCTAGAATCTGGCCTGTTTTTAGTCATAATTTGCAATACAGGCCACATTAAGACCTTTGAACAAAAATGTAACAGTGTGTAGTAACAGTAGAGGTATTCCTTTTCAGTTTCAATCAGTATTCACTTTCAATCACAACCATATTTTCAGAATTAAAAAAATTGAAAATAATGCAATTTCCTGAAATGGCATCTGGGAGGGTCTCTGAGCTTTGGGATAGATGGGGTGATAAGAAGAGGAACTCAGAATTATATTATTGTGTAATATTTTCCCTCTGGTGCAACATGACGTGTTCAGAGGCAAGCAAAGAATCAGAATCAGAATTATAAAACTCTATTGATCCCAGAGAATGTTGCTTAAGTTACAACTGCACAGAGACAAGAACAACATGACATATAAACAAATGAAAAACTGCAGAAAATAACTGTACTGTATATGCAAATGCTAGAGTATCAATATTATAGATAAATAACTTACATATAAGTGAATTACTAACTATACAAGTAGTGGTTAGGAGATATTACTGTAACAGAGATCAGTAGTAGATCAGTAATATTGACATTAGCCATGTTTCACAAAGGGCAGTATACATTCATAAGAATTTTGTTCTGAAATGATATCAGGAAACATGCTTAATATGAACGCACATCAACATTAACTAACAATAAAACAGGTCTATTTTATATCATGGGAACTCTGAGTACTGTAAGAACTGCTCCCTCCTGATTAGGGGAGTAAATCTCTGACCCTCAAAGATTCAATCAGCTTCATGGAAGATCATGAGTTCAATCCCTGGTGATTCCACAGCCATCTGCTGCCGAGAGCCCAAGAGAGCAAAATCAATCCACCCAATTTATACAGTACTTTTGAATAAATACTCCAAGCTCTTTTTGAGTATTATAGTATTATTGATTATAACATTCCAAATTCAATGCTATGGAATAAATGCCGTGGCATTTCTGTACTCCGATTCAATTACACTACTTTCCTTTTTCATTTATATTTGTATTATTATTCTTTTAATATTTGCTCTTTAATAGCTATGCTTCTTATATATATATATTCTCCAAACATTTTTGAAACATTCGCACAGTTCCAATGTCAAAACCACAGTTAATATCCGAAGACATTTATTCAGACTTTTGATGGGTTGGTCAGGGACAGAGTATGGATTGTTTTTTAAAACATTGATTTTGTGGTTGAGTTGGCTCTGGGGAGAGAGAGCGGATGGTCAAGTTGGAGACAGAGTCCATGACGGCATGGCTAATTGGGAATAAAAATGCGAAGCAGAACACACAGCACACTCAAAACTCTTCGAGGCACTAAACCGCAGGTCAGTTATAAAACAAAAGATGCATGATACTGTTTGTTCTGGTTTAATCAAAAACAACCAGCTTGTGAACGTGGCGACGCGTTTAGCTGTACAGACCCATAAATGGTTTGGTAAGAGTGAGTGCAGAAGATATGCCTTGCTGTTTCAGCAATAAGATGATGAGCACTGCATCAGAAGATCGCTGGTTTTAATCCATTGATGTAAATTTACTATACTATAGCATTGCACATTCTCTGTAATGTAACTACACTCTCATATTTATTGCTGCTCTGCATTTTTAAGTACACATTTCCAGCCAAAACACTGTATTCATCCTCACTGTAGCTGTGGTCAGTTTCACTGAATGGTGTCTAGTCTTGTGTCGTCTAGTTGCTCTTGTGTTCTATTTCTAGCTCCTTTGTCCTGTCTGCACTTGTGGTCTTGTGTTCAATTCAGTTCTACTGTTGTGTTGCTCCATGGTCCTGGAGACACACTGTTTCATTTCACCGTGCACTGTGTGTGTGTGTATGTGTGACACACTGGTAAAACACTGGTTTTATAGCAAGCATGAAATCCCTCTTCAGATCGACTTGTTTATGAAGCTGTTCAGTTCAGTGTTGATGTTTCCGGACTCTCCTCTTGCTGACAGACTCCACTCACAGACGTTTAGCAGATCACGGAGGTCAAGTTGCTTCGTAAGCATTCACCCGGCCTGGCATGCTTTTGTGATCAAGAAATGGTCCCCTGAGATTCTAGGCACAGTATAGGCCAAGAAAGACTGACAGCACATCTGGAATTCCTCTCTCTCTCTCTCTTTCTCTCTGTCTCTCTCCCTCTCTCTCTCTCTCTCTCTCTTTGCCTCTCTCTCTCTCTTTGTCTCTCTCTCTCTCTCTCTCTCTCTCTCTGTTATAATCCTAAACTCTTCCAAGACAGTATTTAAGGGTCCAACATGCCTAAATGCACTTATCTCCAAATCCCTCTGCTCTCTGCTGCAGTTTTTCATCACCGTCCTCCTTTTTAAGGATGGAACATCATCCGATCTGTCAAATCAGACACAGATAGTGCTCTGATTTTGCGTGACTGAAATGTGTTATGTGACTTCACACAAATAAAAGGTCACGTCAGTGCAACTCCCACCAAAAGAAGTGAACTGAGCAATTTGATGGAATCTGGAACCCAATCTGTGTTCTCCTCACCAGCACACACAGTATCAACTACTGTTACACACAGAACTAACCTGATACTGTTACACACAGAACTGATCTGATACTGTTACAGAACTAATCAGATACTGTTACACACAGAACTGATCTGATACTGTTACAGAACTAATATGATACTGTTACACACAGAACTAATCTGATATTGTTACAGAAGTAATCTGATACTGTTTTA
>JBBKCR010010053.1:0-12691 GCA_037577295.1 Ladigesia roloffi | reverse complement strand
TCACCTTCGACTTGGATGCCCTGGGGGTAAGCAAATAAACATCAAATTTTCATTTTTGGGTGAACTATCCCTTTAATGTTCTGGCTGATTGGTCTAAATCTCCTTAACTTAGTCACCAATCATTTCAGTTTAGGTTGTATTCCAATCAGTAATGTGCATATTGATTTTTATCAGTTTTATGGTACTCCAGTTGCCTTTATTGAACAGATGGAAAATGGTTATTGGAAAGTATTTAGCTGCCTGTGAACTTTATCAAAGCGCTTGAGAATAAGAACATGACGCTATAAATCTAAATGTATTCAAATGTAGGTCATGGGAAAAGGTAAACATTTAAATAATTATTGTTTGATGACATAAAACAACCATGTGCCACTATTTCAGACTTGCACTAAGCATGCAACTATTGTTTCTCTATGAAATTTACCACAATAGTCCCAGAGTCAGGGTGGAGGGGATGGTCGAGTGCTTTGTTGACTGTGTGCCTTTCTGAGCAAAGTGTTCTGTCCCTGTGTGGGCAAGAGACAGACAAGACTGAATGACATTTTATAAATACAGACTGATCTCACAGTAAACTACCTATTTTTTTTATAATTTACAAAATTAAAGCATGTCTTTACATATAGACTCTCTCAGTGTGTAACAGCGAAAATATAAATATATGTAAATAATATGATATAATAGGACATGACTGTTTTAATCCAGTACATTCACATTTTGGGTCAACCTTAATGAAAACTCTTTACTACAATCATTCAATATAGTAGACTTATGGACATATGGACACAATATAACACTTTATATTAATTGCCCTTACTAACTGCCAGTCAAGTGTGCAACTTATTGTGGTCACCAGATATGGAGTATTTTATCAAGGCTTAATTTACACATTGAAAAAAATACTCCGGCTCTTCGCCATAAAATAACCGATAGCAAGTTTAGCATGTCTGGGGTTGCTGTGAGGCATTTGTTTGATTCTGAGTAACTGACATGCCGTACAGAATTCATCCTGTCCCATTATATCAATAAAGACCAAGGTGACAGGTGACAGATGAGGTAACACTTAGCATTTGCCATTAGTCCAAAATAGGTTAACCTTCAAAGGCTCCAGCTTAGCCATTCCAGAAATCTATCAGGATTGTATACATTTCACTAAACAGAATTAAAACATTTTCTGTAATCTATAATGTGTAAAAGTATGTACAAAAGATAACTAAAATTGCTACATGGTTTCAACTAGTAATGAGCATTAAGGTTGAGAGTGTGCAGTTTAGCTTGATAGGGAATGTTTCGTTGCACCTAGTATGGATTCACCACCCTGAAAACACATGGACTACTATGTAAGTGTAAAGACCTGCAGAAGCCCAGGCTCTTCAGGTGACTGCACAGTGCTTTGTTCAACTTTTGCTCTTCTTTGGCTTGATGGACTCCTTCTGCAAACTGCAGGAGCTCAGGGGGCAACAGAGCACCTGTACGCTTCAGGTACCGCAAAACTCCAGATACATGACGAGCATTGTGTTCTGACAACAGCAACACAGACCGTACAGGAGAGGCACTCTCAGGACAATCCTGTAATATTGCAAGAACATGCGCGCACGTGCGCACACACACACACACACACACACACACACACACACACACACACACACACACACACACACACATTTTATAAATTATTTACCAAATACTACTCTGTTCAACAAACACCATGAGTTTGAATGAAAATGTCAACAAAAGTCACGATAAACTACCTTGTTAGAGAGATTTTTAAAGTTCTCTGACATCGAGAACAGTCGGTTCCCAAACAGTTTAGGTGAGGTTGGGAACCCATAATGCACCACACATGTGGCATCTCTGATACCAAGAGCCTTCATGCAATCATTGGTGGTCACTAGAAGAAGGTACAAAATGTCCATCAACAATATCTTCATTCAACATATGTAAATATGCTGAGTAAGATCTCAACACACATACCCAAGATAACCTGCGTGCCTGGACCAATGTCTTTTTTCCACTGCTCAACCACAAATTCAAAATGATCAGTAAGTCCTTCATGAGCTTTCAGGGAGAACGCTGCTGTGTTGCTGATAGCCTGCATAACCGTAAAAAATGTTTCGCTGAAGAATTCAATAAATAGTTTTACAAAAACAATATTCTAAACTTTAGAAAATTACAAACAGGCAGAGAAACAGCTATAAATGAACAAAACCACTTTGCCTTGTACACATGCTCCACTTCTTCTGCTGTGTTGGTAAAGATGAGGGTTTTCTGTGGAACAGAGGGACTGAAGTCCACAGAGCTGAGCAAAACTGAGGTCTTATCACAGTCCAGACACAACAGAATCGTCTTTGGATTAGAAACAGGATTTAAATGTAAAAAAAACCCCACAAAACACAAAAAAATATTTTAATGATAGAATTACATTTTAATTGTGTTCATAAGTCAAGTATGTCAGTGAGCACAAGGATTTTGATTCAGGTCTTTGTGTCTCTCAAGCACAATATATAATGTATAAAACAACAACATCCTCATGTGTCTCACTCTGGATTATTACAGGGAGAATGACATGTGCCTGACCTGATGAACACCACCGTACATAGCTGCCTCATCTGGAACCGTGATGATGACACAGGGGCTAACCATGTACTCTCGAACCATGTCTTCTAGTTCTCGACTCCAGTGCCTGCTTACAGCAACGATCTGCCGAGGACACCCATCCCTTTCTTCTCTTGACACTGCTTTGTGAAAATGTTGTAATATGGCTGCCATCTTTAGAGGGAGAGAGCGGGACAGAGAGAGAGAGAAACAGTGTTACCATCCTGATGTCAAATATTTGTACTTGTTTCCACTCCCCTCTTCTCTTTACTTCTAACCTGATCAGGTGCTCGTGAGTAAAGCTCAGAAGCTTCATGCAGAACCAAGTAGCAGAGTCTAAGGAAGAGGAAGTGGTGTACCTCCAGCAGCCGGACCAGGCTAAAGGGGGTGGTGACCAGCAACTGACCTGGTACATAATGAACACCACACCCAATAAAAAGACAAACCAAAAAAAAATACTAACAAACAAGGTTATAGTTATCACTAGTGAATATGTGATCAGACTCACTTATGCCTGTGCAACTATTTGCTAAAAGAGCAAATGTAATTCAGGAGCAGTGACCATACAACTTCAAATTTGGAAACGCATCTTATATGATGCAAATAGAAGAAATGCATGCTCACATTTGTTTTGAATCTTGGTCTTTTTGGCCTCATCTTTGCCCAGTCCAAGCTGCACAGCAGCAGCATGGAGTTTTGTAGCTGCCTGGCTCTCCTCCAAAAATTCAATTACACACTGTACCTTCTCCCATCCAGGACAAAGTATGACTGCTATGGGCTGAAAAAGAAGCAAGGGGATGGGGTTCAGAGTCAAAAAGATAAAAAGAAAAAAATCATTAAAGCAACTGAATGAAAAAATGTGTTCTCTCTATAAAACATGTGTTTAGAAAGGATAAAGCTTATTAGCAAAGTGCTTAAGAAAATGTGAAAGTACATAGATAGTCAGCATTCTGTTTTCTTCCTCACCCCAGTGCGTTTAGTGAAAGCTCCGAACAGAGGGGCCAGCTGGAGATGAACCAGGAGAGGGGGGATGTAGTAGAGAACATTATTTTCACTGGGGCATACTAGCACTGTGTCACAACCCCGTGCCACAGGTGGCCAGCAGTAGCTCTCAGTGAAGCAAGGCTCACTGTACTTTCTCCTCAACAGGAACTAACCAAAAAAACAATAAATAGAACATAGTGTGCAGCATAATTTGCATTCACATAACAAATGTATTAAAACATGTATTAGAACTTTTGAATACTTTGAATTATAGACCACTAATTTGATCTGAGTTCACAAATGCAGGGTTCCCACTAAGTCACACGTACATGACTTTCCCAGACCAAAATGCTAAATTTCCATGACCTCACATATAAAGAAATATTTGAATGCAGAGCAGAAATCTTGAGGTTTTGGTATGGTCCATTATACACACATCAAGCAGCCCATACTCAACAACATATATGCCATTGTTGTTGAATATAGGCTTGATATGTTGAATGGACCATACCAAAACCTCAAGACTTTGTGTTCAAAATGTTGCACAATTTTAGAGTGGGAGAGGTTTTGAGCAAAACAAAACTCTCACTGGAAAAAAGACGCCTATATACAAATCAGGGTTTGGCTACTGCACTATACGCTATTAACAAAATTCCCTGACAAGTCCCTAACCTGGCACCAAATTTCCCTGTCTGGAAATGACTTTACTCCAATTCCCTGATACTCCAGAAATTCCTTGACGTCTGTGAACCCTGCAAATGTATGGAAAATTACATTAAATACTGCAGAGAAGAAAAGGTTGCAGTACCTTGCGGAAATGCTCCGTAATGGGAGCATGGATCAAGCTCTTACAGGGGCTGATGGGGAAAGGTGAGTGAACTAACACTCCACACCTGCTGGGTTCAGAACACACAACCTGGCACACACACAGCATAAATCCTCAGCTTACTCCATTCATAGCAGTAAGATGATTCAGAATAGCACATAAAAGTGAGGATAGAGCACTTACATTGTCATTAATGCATTCTGTGTCTGAACTTATAGGATCTGGATTCAGAAACTGTAGCAGTCTACACATACACAAAACAAGAGGCTAATTAAAAAAAAGAGAGAGATAGATGGACGAAGAAAATAAACTGGATGGAAAAGATGACTCACCGAGCACAGGCTAGCTGGTCTTTAGAATTTGATTCCCCAGTTATTGTTGCCTCTTTCAGCTCTGTAGATGTGTTACCTGTACCACTGTGAGTTACAAACCAAAACACATCAGCAAATGCAGCAAGTTTGGCCATGAATAATTTAACATTACATTACAAGACATCTGCTTAAACACAAGAAAAATAACATTTTCATTTTTATTACCTCAGGTCGGAGCCACTCTGTTCACTGAAAGAATAAGTGAAAAGAAAATTACTATATTATCTTCACAAATATTTCTGAGACCTTTTCTGATCTTTTACTGTGTGATATCCCTACCAGACAGCAGAGTCCTGCTCACAGTAGTATTTGAGGTCATTTTCTCTTGGTCCTGATTTATCAGTCACCTGGTTCTGTTCATCATATTCAGGCTAAAAAACCAATATGGCAATAACTATAAAGGATTATATACTTCTAAATAACTAAACTATTATATACATCTAGCAAACAATAATGGGCATTCTTACTTTGATAATCAAGTTTGAATATGAGCAGGGGTTATGACATTTCTTCAGTTGGTTCAGGTTCAACTCTTGAGACAACTGATTTGCAAGGGTGTTGTCTGTATTCTCTGCCTGGTTAAAGTTACTGAAAGAGAAGAAAAGTGTAGTTCAGTGTTTTTTGCCAATCTTTCATTCAGATTTTGCAAGTCCAGTTAGTTATGAGCATAACAAGGGTGCAGGCAATTGGACTGAGATGTGGGGAGTTAAGAAGTCAATTCAAAACCTTGAACTGGGTCATGCTCCTCCAAACATGCCTGAACTTTCTTTTGTGTGTGTAAGTGTGTGTTATCCTACTGAATGATGCCACTGCCATGAGGGAACCCTTGAGGGGAGTAAATTAAAAATTACACATCCACATGAATGCCAAGGCACAAGTGGTTCATCTTTTTCCAATGTGCAATCTGGCCCAGACAAGTAAAACACCTGGGTGTACAAATGAAATAAAAGAAAATTTGATTCACCAGTCTAGCCTACCTTTTCCCATTTATCCATTGTCCATTTCAGATACTGATGTGATGTTTCATCAGCGGACAGGGGTCAGCATTGGTACTATGACTGGGCTTGTAGCTGCGTTTAATCTATTTCTGCTATAGTTAGTTCTGACAGTTTTTGTCATATCCAGCATTGACCTTTTTACTCCTCTCATGTATCAATGAGCCTTGTGTGCCGAAGACCTTGGTTTGCAGGTATCTAACACTATATACCAAGAAAAATAAACAAGACCTGCTGTTTTGGAGATCCTCTGACCCAGTGGTTTAACCTTTAAAATTTGGCCCCAAAATAAAGTCACCCAAAAATGTACACTTGCCACTTTTTTTGTGATTTAAATGTTGTGGCTGATCAGTATGAATATGAAAGTCTACACAAATTTTATTAACATGGCAGGATAATTATGATACAGATGTAATTCAATAACACTTTCACAGCATATATTTGCACAATCATAACTTCAAGCATACATTTCATTCTCAACACCATAATTTAACTTACCCAGTATTCTGTATCTCGTTCTCAGAGCTCTTGACAGATGTATATTTGTCTCTTACTCCATTTGTCACAGATCCTTTATAACATTCGTCAGGTTCTCCCTAAATCACCAGGACCACAACACACCTTAAAAATGTTTAATCTGAAAAAGCTGTTTGATACACCACCTAGCTCACTACTGCTAGTCTGGGTACATGACAGAATAACTTACAGAATATTTTTCTCCATTCGTATCTGGTGGTTTCATTGCAGACACTGGGGATTTGGCAAAAGGTGTTACATGTGCTTCATCATGAGGTGAGAGTTTGAGCTGACCTGTCATGGGGCAGGAGAAGTAAAGGTCATGAAACATACAAACAGCAACACACCTCCGCCACTTACCACATGAACAGGGCAAGTAGAACTTAAGTGACACAAAAATGTGTTAATCACCCTTCCTGGTTAAGACATGTGAAGAAGATGACTTCATTGTACAGTAGCCATTTATTTTTATCTGTTGAGGGCTGGAGAAGATGTCCCAGGCCAGGCTGACGGGAGAGCGATCTACAGAGCTGCTCTGCTCCTCCATGATTGCCTTCTCACTTGAGAAACAGGCAAATTTCTTCACCACCAAGTCATCATTCACACAAATCTAAAAAATGTCAAAAAAAACATTTTTTAAATAATTAGTTAAAAGTTGTTTACTGATTTTTATTCCATTTCATTTTACATCAAAAAGTTAAATCTGTTAAAGTAGGTAAGATGTGTTGTAATGAACTTGTTATTGAAAGCTTCATAAATGAATCTTCAGTGCTGCAGGATTATTATTATTTGCATCTTTAAAAAAGCAAGGTGCTCCAATAAAAACGCTATGCTCAATTACCTCAAAAACACCTATTTGTGGTGGACCACTACAAACATTCAAAACAATGCTAAATAAAATCAATGATATGCTATCAATGACTATTTGACTTAATGGAAAAACAAATAAACTTGTGCAATAGTCTTTAAAAATATAATATACATGATGAATATCCCCATAACCAAACAAAAGTGTTGTGCACTCCAGAAAAGACTTATTGTCTATTGTCTTATTGTCATGGCAGGAAAAAATCTAATTTTACTAAGAGAACTTAAGCTTTTTAATACCTAATTTTAAATAGGAGTTTGATAGAAATATTAAATGTTTAATATCCCTATATAACACCAGAAGGCCCGTATGCCTATCAAATCACCTTCATATTCCCGATTGTCAAGTACAGCTCAATGGCAGTGCAACCCGCAATTATTTCACAGAGAACTGCCTCAGCCACTGTAGACACTGAAAATAGGAAATTACAATTCATTACATTTTCATTTAATCTAAATTTTTATGGAAACAGCAAAATGTATGTGTACAAATCATGTGAGTGTATTCAAGCTGAGCTCCTACCCTGTAGTAAATTGTGCAGATATTTGGTGGCAGAAGTGTCCCAATGACGTGACGGGCTAAAACGATGCACACAAACACAAAAATATGACAAACATATATAACAAACATCAAATTTCATGTGCAATGCATACAGTTACAATGTTTACACAGGGATGTTTTCCAGGTGCTTGTTTGTGCAATATAAAGTCTTACACTAATTCTGCTGTTTCATTACAGATGGACACCTCAAGTCTCAGAGGGTGGATCCTCGCCAACCCAAACCTTTGCACCCGGAAGGGTGGCTGCAGGAACTTTTCAAGAGGAGCTCTCATACTGCAAGACATTTGAAAGTGTGTTCCTTGTATAATACTGAATGGCTAAAGTTTAACACTCAAATTAATGTATGAATTTACTTCAATGAACTTACATTTAATTGGTCTAAACATTAAGACATAAATGCAAATAATGTTTTGCAGAAATAAGCTACACATACTTATCTGTACTGACAACGATGCGTTCTCCATGGTCAACTAAGAAGCACAATGCCTGACTGCCTAGAGTTCCCTTAAACAGAGACTCAACTGTTGCTCTGCACCAGCTCTTCAGAGCCGGGTAAAACACCACATACAACTAGAAAAACATATACAAACAGCGAGTAGCTCTGTCAGCTCTGAGAAATGTTAGTTAATATCAAATTTCAGATTTTGTGTACCACACCTTTCCTTCCTCCAGGGTAGTTGGTTTTATTTTCTGCTCATCCAGATCCACTTCATGATAGAAGAGATTCATTTTAGTCTGCAGGTCCTCATATTCACAAGAATTCACTGCCTGCTTACCAGGTCCTCTCACAATCCTTCCCCACAGACATCCTGGATCCTCAATCTTTCAGAGGAAACAAACTTACATTTCATACACACCTTCTGTGAATCAGAACACATCTACATCTGCATGTGAAAGTCACTGTTAACACAGCACTCCATGATCCATGACAGAATGCAGAACATAACTTAGACAACCACAGCCCTGCCCTCCTCAACCGATTATACTGACAAATGCAAAATATTAGTTATATCTAAATCATTTTTAAGATAAGGGTGATCTGACACCTTACTCAATTCATGAGCTGAATCAGGCTCATTTCACAAAACTGGAACACACAAATTCAAAATACAACTGGGCATTTCATGTATTTTTCAAACACAGTAACTTTATCTACATTTACAGTGATGCACTCTACCTTAATTACTGATATTTCTAACATCCCTCTGACTTCCATTGTAGAATCTGAAAAACAAAACAAAACAAAATACAACCATGTAAAAAGTGAGACCAAAACAATATTATTAAACGACTAGTCAAAAAATAACACCAAAACCTCTTAATTATTGTACTCATCAAACGTCTTTGGGATGAACTGGAATGGAGATTACGAACCAGGCCTTCTCCTCCAACATCAGTGCCTGAGCTCATAAATGCCCCACAAAATGAATGGACACAAACTCCAACGGCAAAACTCTTGTGGAAAGCCTTCCAAGAAGAATGGAAGAGGTTATAGGTGCAACGGGAGGGCCAGTTATTGTCAGGCGGCCCAATACTTTTGTTCATATAGTGCACAACTTGTATAACAACTCATATAAGTTATGCACGACTAAAAAAAAATCATAAAGGATATATGTGAGAAGACCGAATGAGAATACATAGATAAATCGTCCACATGGCCGGCTGCTAAAACTGTAAGAAACGTGAAAATGACACTAACTCACGCTGCTATCCTAGTCCATTTCGAGAAGTAAAAAACGATAACGGTAAGATAAAAAAGATTAATGCACATAAACAACAGCTAAGAACGGTGACGAAGAAATACGCCACACTTCTTCGCCATATTGAACGGCCACCCCAAATATCAACTCCGGGATCAAAATTATTTACTAATTATTTACTAATAGTTTTAGAACCCAAAAACAGCATTAGACCTAAACGAAAACCACTAACATATTTACATTACCACTGAAATCCTCCCCCATTTAATAAAGCAGTGTTTTGGACTGGCCTTGCAATAGCCTACCACACACGGCTTTGGGATCCTGCATCCGTGTGGCTTTATTGTTTTCATGACTGTGCTGGTTAACGGGTGAACAATAAGTCGAGAATTAAAACAGACAGCGAATTGAATCCAATTCAAGTACCTTAATTGTTGCTGTTTTTAAATGCAGTCCGATAGTAGAGTTTCACGCCTCACGGTGTATTATATCACCCTTGAAAATCTGTGCAACAGGCTTTACTGCGCAGACCCATGAAATCGTTTGTAAAGTTAACCGTTACCTAACCGCTACAGACATACTCACGGCTCAACTATCAGGTGATCTGTGTTAATACATTTTTATATTAGGAAAAATTATGATTTTGAAACCTGGAAAAATGTCTCGCATGTAGAAATGTCCCCCACTTAGTTTAAACATTTAGTCTCGACTAGAAACTTCACAAGCTGCCACAGGGATATTTCACCGTTGTTTTCTCTCCAGTGGGGAAAATTGTGGGGGTTTTAAAGCTTTAGACAATTGCGAGATACATTAGTACACTATGAAACACAATGTACTTAAAATGTACTTAAAACTCTACCTTAATTTACCAATGAAAATATGACAAAAACCTTAATTTGAATTAAGTGGCCATTCATTAAAAATGGATTTAAGGTTTGAGTGGGAAACTCCTTAATCCTAAACATAAGACAATTTATTCAATAAGTTCGGTCATTTAAGGGGCACATTTGAAAAAGTAAGGGGTAAGGGAAAAATTGAGTAGTTTTGCCCCTTAATCAGTGCACTTTTCTCCTTAAATGTACTTAATTTCCTGAAATTTAAGTAAAAATTAAGATCATTTAGGGGGTAAAATTAAGGGATTTGGTTTCGTAGTGGTAGTAGTAGCAGTAGGGGGGAGTGAGGTGAGTTGTGCACGTTTTTAATTGAAGTGAATTTAAAACAAGGCCATGACAGTAAAAATGCTTTTTTATATTTAGTTAAAATTTATTTTACAACATCAAAGGCCAAGAGCGCTGCCACATTTTGTCTATTAAAGGCAGTAGCTCTTCCAAGAAAGGTTGCTTCAAGAGTGTGGCATGACAAATGGTGGTGTGCTTTAAAGTCTGCAGACCAATAACTTCCTAGATTGAATTTTAAGATAATATATGAAGTTTTCAAACTTTAAATTGATCACTTACAATTTGTGCCTATTCATTCTGTAGAGCATTTATGAGGTCAGACATCCATGTTGGATGAGAAGGTCTAGCTCACAATACACTTTTGAGTTCATGCCAAAGGTGCTGGATGGGGCTGAGGTCAGGGCTCTGTTAGGGCCAGTCAAATGGTTAAAATGATGCGTAACAGAAAATCTTACAGAGCTGTTTCAGAATAAAGTAGTCTGATCTCTTTATGTATGACATTGTCTCTCTCTGCACAGGCGTCTTTATCCATCAGTTTCACCTTTTAGCATGATTAAACCATAGACCAGCACATTATGGACAAAGCATCAGTATTGTGAATACACTGCTACATATTGCAATTGTTATGTCTTTCACTATAATAAAGAGACCATTTTATGATTTTTCTGGAATTAAAAAGGTCTGTAAATATTGTTTCAAAAGGTATTTTTACTCCCCCTTCCAAACATTCCATTACTTGAAATAAGCTCATTGAAAATAAGTTTTTGGCATGGCCACACATTTGGCAACACCATTTTTTAAATTATGCAAATCTCGCTTGTGTGTGTGACTGGGGTGGGGGTGGATGCGGCGTATATGGAAAGCCTTTTAAGCATTTATTGTGATATCTGTGACATCAAGCCAATTTCTCTGCACTAGTTTACATGTTAGCCGAACTATTTTTACAGCTTACTAG
The DNA here is from genome assembly GCA_037577295.1 of Ladigesia roloffi. Taxonomy (NCBI): domain Eukaryota; kingdom Metazoa; phylum Chordata; class Actinopteri; order Characiformes; family Alestidae; genus Ladigesia; species Ladigesia roloffi. The sequence continues at coordinate 1,145 of JBBKCR010010053.1, read as the reverse complement.
TTCACTTGTAAAAAGAAAAAAAGCCTTACTAGTAGAACTAGTGGATATTTGGACTCTTTCTAGTTATCAAGCAATTCATTCTGAACCTCACTAGTTTCACTACTGATCAATTGTCCCCTATTAGTAACAATAGTACCACTAGTAAGTTCAAAACACCCTCATAAGTGCAACTAGTGGGCGTTTTGGCTTTTCTAGTGTCACTAGTGGACATTTTGACCCTCACTAGTTAACATGTAAGCCGCAACATAATGTCACTAGTGCCACTAGTAGACCATAAGCAAATGAAGCAGGGGCGACACGCATTCTGATTGGTTGGTATTTTAAGTATGTGCTGGAAAGCCTTAAAGGGCCCTTGGTGAATTTATAACTTATACAGTAGATTGGTTGTCTTTTGTGGTATAACAGCTATTTTGTCAGCTGGTCAATGGCAGAAACACTATGTTTGATTAAATGTTCAATCATTAGAGCAAAACATATCGAATGGTGGGATTAGAGAGTGAATGAAGTACTCAAATGTCATCCGATATCATGCTATAAGTGAGACGCTTTATGTATGTTTATGTAGTTTTGCTTTATATGGAGTCCGCTGCACGAATCTATTCAAGTTCAGCGAGGTGTCTAGCACTAACCACATTCAGCTGATTATGTAAATACTAGGGCTGGGTTAAAATAATCGATTCACCGATCAATATTGATTCTCGTTCAAAAAATACGATATCAGTTCAAAAATTCACCGAATTTGCAAGGAAAACTATAAAAGTAGTTCAGCCGTGCGGGTGGTGTTTCAGTAGTTACAGCACTTGCCCTGCAATCAGAAAGTCGTGGTTTCGATCCCATGATCAAAAGTAACCTCTAATGTACTGAGCGTGGTACTGTCTAGATCCCGCTCCCGCCCCGTTACGCTGAATTTCTGACCATTACTGCCCGCGCTCTCTGTCACTCTCGCCCGCTCCCGCCCGGAGGGCTCTAACACAAAGTCCAGCTCTTTACCCTCTTTGTTTGTTACAATTTTAAAGTTTTTCTCAATTTTAGTTTTGTTTTATATTCTCCCTTCGCAATTTTAACACCAACATCAGCTGCATCCTCCATTCTGCTACGCTAACAATTTTGGGACCCGCTGTCAATTTTTATCCCGCCCACTATCT
>JBBKCR010009949.1:0-12701 GCA_037577295.1 Ladigesia roloffi | reverse complement strand
TTTTCATGTTCCGAATATTAAACCTAAGGTAGCTAACTGACTGGATGCCCATTAACTTTATAACTTCTGGTGTGTGTTTGCGTGTGTGTTTGCGTGTGTTTTTGCGTGTGTGTGTGTGTGTGTGTGTGTGTGTGTGTGTGTGTGAAATCCACATCCAATGTATCTGAATTTTCACCCCCCTCTGGATGGAAATCAGCCCCCAGCCCCTCTGTATGATAAACAAACAAACAAAAAACATTTTCAGTGCATCCTCTCTCTCTCTCTCTTTTTCTCTCTCTCTCTCTCTCTCGCTCTCTCTCTCAATTTTTTTGTCTGTTTCTTTCTCTCAAACACACTCAGGCATTCACACACAGCCTACCACCACCACTGTTCCCATGGCAATCAAATGGAAACACCATCCACAAAATGGTTAGAGTTAGCCCTCGCTTGCCCAAAATAGAGAGAAGAGAGAAAAGAGAGAAATGAAGTGAAAGGAAACAAGAGACAGAAAAAGGGAGAGAGAAGCATGTACGCGTGTGAGAGAATCAGAGAGAAAGAGAAAAAAAAAGAGAGAGAGAGACAGAGAGAGAGATCAAGAGAGAGAGAGACAGAGAGAGAGAGAATGAGCATGAAAGAGGGAGAGAAAAGCATGTATTAGTGTGAGAGAATCAGAGAGAAAGAAAGAGAGAGAAAGAGAGAGAGAAAAAAGAGCAAGAGAGATAAAGCGAGAGAGAGACAGAGAGAGAATGAGCATGAAAGACAGAGAGAAAAAAGAGAGAGATAGAGAAAGAAGTAGAGAGAGAAAGAGAAAGAGAGAGAGAGAGATAAAGAAACAGAAAGAGAGAGAAAAGAAAGAGAGAAACAGAGTGAGATAAAGTGAGAGAGACAGGGAGTGAAAGAGAGAGAGAAAAGAAAGAGAGAAACAGAGTGAGATAAAGTGAGAGAGACAGGGAGAAAAAGAGAGAGAGAAAAGAAAGAGAGAAACAGAGAGAGATAAAGTGAGAGAGACAGGGAGAAATAGAGAAAGAGAAAAGAAAGAGAGAAACAGAGAGAGATAAAGAGAGAGTTGTTGTGAATTGAGGCAGCAGCTGCTGCAAATAGCAAGAAAGGAAACGAATCAGAAATGGCCTGAAGATGGTTGATCAGGAGTCTGTTCTGATTCTGGTCTTCTAACAAAGTGACCCCTGAGCTCCTCCCCTGATCGATGCCACTCCAGCCTCAGAGAGAGGAAAGAAGCTGATTGTCCTCCAGCCCCGGGGGGTCAGAGAGTCTGGACTCTCTCACACCAACGCCGGACACACGAGAGCTGGCATTCTGCCCACACAGCGCCAATTAATGCACACACGGATCAATGGAGCTTTTCTCAGCCTTTGGTGAGACACAGTGACAGAGGCGTCTGCAAACTGGTAGATACTTTAAACATGTGAAATTAATTGTGTATTAATTTTGTAATAAACACGTTTTACACATAACAACATCAACAATTACATAATTATTTTAATTGTCAATGAGATACAGAGAGATCACTAAACTGCCACTGTTTGTAATAACAATGTGTTTTTTTCGCAATGCAGTTCTGTATTCATTCCTCACTGTTACACAGAGACAGGGGTTTCTGAGTAACAGTGAGGAATGAGGACAGAACTTTTGACAGTCAGGTAATGTGTTAAATAAGGCATTTGATCTGCGGCCCTCTGGTGGACTTTGGCGGTACTGAAGCCTGTAATTGTTCAGTGGTACAGTAAACCCCCCACGTTAGCATGGATCAGCAGCTGCAGTTTCAGTCCACAGGGGATTTTTTTCTGAGAACCAAACAAAATATTGTTCCCTGAAACCCCTACACTAATGCAGAAACTGCACATTAAATATAAACAACCCAGCACAAGGATGAGGGGGCGTGGTGGATGAGACATCACAGCTTTTTTTCCATGCATTTTAGTGCTAAATTATTGAAAATATATTTTATTAACTAATTTTGTAACATAAATATTAATGTAAATTCAGCAACATTTCCCTATTAAATGTAACTATAAATGTTTTTGTACTGTCGAGAACAGAAAAGTGTGTCTTGGGATGGTGAACTACTACTGTTAACCTTTACATTCTCTTTAAGGGCAAAGTATTAAGCTGAGTGTATAATGAAATGAAAGTGTTTTGTGTTACAATCTGACAGAATGACTGTTTGGATCATGAGAAGCATGATATTCCATTTATTAAAGTCATATCACCCCCTACACTTATTGAAACATATCAGATTCAGAATCAGAAAACTTTATTTATCCCAAAGGAAATTGTTTAAAATTATATTATATTATAATCTGGATCCCATAAAAATTACAGTGCACTTTTTAAATTTAATAGAGACTAAACCAACCCCTAATCTTACAGTAGTGTATTGCAATAAGTCAGACAGACTTTGTGGAACATATGAGCATTATTGAACCTTATAGAATTGCCATTTTGTCCCCCTACACTTCCTGTAGTGTATTAAAATCTGTCTGAATGGAGCACAATATAGTACTAAATACCAGTTATTTAATAAGTTAAATCCCATATCAGCCTCTACACATACAGGGTCTCTTTTAAATAGAAAGCATATCGCCCCCTACACTTCCTAAATAATACTGCAATCTGTCAGAATGACAGTGTGGGTCCTATACATATTATAAAGTACTAGAAAGCATTTATAAAAGTAAATAAAAGTCATATAATGTCTACATACTTACATCTGTCACATGCAACAGTTTTGAATATATATAAACATTATAGAGCACCATAGATTAACAGAGTCGTTCTGAGAATTACAGTAGGCTCACAGACTAACAGTACAGGAATGTAAGAGAGAAAAAAAAGAAGGATTGGGGGGTGACAGAGGAGAAAGAAAGGGTGAAAGAAATGAAATAAAGGAGCAACTGAGGTTGAGTCGAAGAGGAAAAAGTATAACGTACACTTCAACCCTAATGAGGCCCTTAGAGAAAGCTAGAGGGCCTGTTAGCACTCGTATTACCCTCATTCAACCTCAAACACACTCTTTCTACACTGAACACACACACGACCCAGCAGGGCCAGACAGGAAAAGGGCACAGAGGCCAATGTACGCTCATCCACTGCTGACAGCCGCTGTCCTTCTGTCAGGTGGTCAGGATACTGTAAAACCAGTGGTAGCTTTTGTGTGTGTGTGTGTGTGTGTGTGTGTGTGTGTATGTGTGTGTATCTGTGTCTGTTCAGGCCACATAACAAAGATGAATCAGTATTTAGCTTCTCTGCATTTATTTAATTTAAAGTGGAACTTATTAGTTTGCTTGTCTTCTCTATATTGCAGGATGTAATGGTTTGTAGGTCTTATCATATTTTTAAAAACTTTGCGGCAGCTATTTTGTTTTTTATCCACTGATTGTCAGTGCTAGGTTACAGTCGATGGTTTATGTTGCTAGGTTGATTGGACTCTCAAAGATGCTTTTCAGCAATTTCCAATAATTAACAACATCTCAACCAATGACATTGGTTTACGGCCTCTCGGCCAATCACATTGTGAGCTTGGAAATAACTGTGGTATAATAACCAATAGCTTCTGTGTTTAAATTCTTTTTTTCAGTGCACCTTAATTTGTATATTTTAAAATTATATAACAATATTTTCTCATCATTTACCGATGCAAGATTAACTAAGGCTTTACTGACCCACAACCTGATCTAACAGGTTATGGGTAATGAGTTGTGATGAGAAGAAAGTTCATACGAAAACATTTTTATACCTTGGGGATGCAAGGAATCCAGGTCTTCATGACAGAGGGTCCCTTTGAGTTAATTCAGAGCTAATTATGTGAATTACTGTTTAATGAGACCTCACGTAATTAATAAGAATGTATAAATTAGCGTTTAGGTGATACATATTCACATATTGTGCAGCTAGTAAATAACCTTAAAAATACATGACAAAGATAAGAAAGATGTGAAAGGGTAAAATCAGCATCTAAATTTGCAGCCATTTGTTGGATGAATGTGGCCCATAGTCATTAATGGGAGACTGCAGAGTGGAATACTGCAGAAACCTGGAGCAAGAAGTTACACTCTAGTTCATATTTCTTGAAGAGGCAGTGGTGGGACAACAACATTTAAAATTCAGTGACAATGGAAAAGCCTTGAAAGGTCATAAACTGTCGGAGCACATATTTGAGGGTCAGTGAGTGACATTTTGTAACTGAGTGACATTTCTGCCCTTCTGCTTCTCCAGCATTTCTGCCGCTGGCATTGAGTGTTAAACAGTGTTAAAATCAAAGACAAAAACAGATTAACAGGCACAGCTTCCCCACTCACTGCCCACAGCAATCAGTTAAACTCTGTTCAACACTTTATACTGTGTTGATAGAACGTATTTGAGTTGCCAGTACTAATCTGACCACTAGGTGTCAGTAGATATACTTACGGCTTGATTGAGATATGATGAGAAAGAGAGTGAAGTTGCGACTGCTGGAGTGAGGCTCTGAAAAATATTAAAAACTCTGTTCTACTACAGATTGTTCTTAATTTAATTAAGATATTTACCTTTAAGTCAGGAGTTCTTTGACAGTTCTTCTTCCTGCCGCAGTACGAGTTATTTTGCTTGTGCACCAGCGTCCCTCACTAAAATGCAATAATCTGTTATTTTGAGTTGTGAATGTTCTTGTATTTGCCACAGTTACACCACCTGACTGCAGAGCAGTGAGACTAAATGCCAATGTCACTCATTTGACAGGATGATTATGTTTTTTGCACACACTCTGGCGCTCCTGTGAGACCCCCTCACTCCACCTCACTCTTTATTTGATCTTTTTAGCTGATGATGTATAGATGTAGATTTGTTTCAGATCTTTTTTTTTTTACCTCAACTCATTTAATATATCAATAATATACTCCACACATCCAGTTGTAACACTTTTGGCCAATTGAAACTCATGAGAATTTTTTTGCATTGTTAAATCATACAATTAAGGTTAAAATGCTTTCATTCTGAAAAATGTATATTTTTCTTCCAGATTATTAAATCTATTTTTGGTCAATCTAGCAAATTAATATAATAATCGTAGTGCCCAATACAGGAGTATGATGGATTACTGCACTCTGTTACAGCTGGGGTTTTATTGGTAGGACTTTTGTTTTGGTATTATGAGGGTAGGTCTGTGTCTGAAGTCTATGTCAGCGGTCTTGTATTCAGTTTAAGTAAATGGGGTTGTATGATTGGTTTGTGTTCATGCGGGTAGGGGCAGATCGACCATCAATGTTACCCTCACTTTTACCCTTGCATTCCTGTTCCTTATGTCTCTTATGTACGGTTATGTTTCTGTTGGAAAGGCCCACGAGCCTCTTTGGTTGCGTTTATGGTTTGTACTACTTCTGTGTCTTTTCTGCCATTAAAGTCCATCATTTGGAACCTGCATTCATGCCTCGCCTCGCTTCCCCAGGACACCTGATGTGACACACTCCAGTGGAACTAATGAATAACACATTTATGACACACGTGTGACATTAGGGATGTCAGATAATGGTTTTGTGTTTGTCAGGCTTGTTCTGAATCTGAATCTATTTTTGGCCCAGCAACACAAAGAACAGTGATATGGTCGTTTTTAAAGTTGTTTACTAACAAGTGTATTGTGCAAGCAAACTGGTATACAAAGGATTAAAAAATACAAAGGAATAGATAATTTATACTTATGACAAGAACTGATATTAGTTACAAACTTTATGTAGTAAAATAGCATTTATTTAAAATGGATATAAAATGAATATAAAACAAAAATTATATATTAAAAAACAATATAAAATATTATATAACATTTCTTGCTTGGCCAAATTTGGATAAATGTCATAACCTGGTAGAAAGTTTTGAGATGAGAATATAAACCTAAAATGTATGATTTAAAATGTAGTTTTCATGGGTTTCAATTGGTTTACGAGTTTATAGCAAAAACTAGGAGGGCCAGAAGTTTAATGTCACAGCACCAAAACAACAGCCTTTTGTGTCATTTCTCTTTTGTTACAATTATGCATGTCAAGTGGCTCAATATTAACATTAAATTAAGTATTTCTTTTATAATGCTTTGAGTGTGCATTTCTTTTTTGTGTGTTGTGCTCTTGAGTGTCCTGCACAGCGCTTTGCTCTTTTTGTTTTTGGTAGTTATGTGTCAAATTTTAAAAGTATACATGTCCTGGGTGTCAGACTAGAGAACCTGGCGGAGGTGTCTGAGAGGAGAATGCTGAAAAATCATGGACAACCCCAGCAAAAAACCCATCTTTCTACCTTTGGCAATAAGACTGTAGGTGACCTTTCTCAGTCTTTATGTCAATATATCTGTTTAATCTGTGATGAATGTATTAAAATATAATATCAGCAGGTGGTAAGAGGATGAGTCAATAACATTCAGAATGCTGAATGTTATTGACTCATCCTCTTACCACCTGCTGATATTATATTTTAAAACATTCATCATGTTCTAATGGCACGAACACTAAATCCATGTCCATATATAATTTGCACTATTACTGTTACTATATTACATCTGTTTTAGATATTTGTTATTCTGATGCACTATTGTTATTGCCTTTAAAAAATTATATATTGTTGTATCTTTATTCTTCTTGTTTCACCGGAATGCTCTTGAGGAAAGAATTTCCCTCAGGATGAAATAAAAGGTTCTTATAAATGTAAAACTATGGGTGTAAAGAAGACAGTGGATCTTGAATCTCCATTAACAGTGTTGGTCATCAGTTAGAAGACATTATAAGTTTTGTTGATGAATGCTCCTAAACACACCAGTGTGATGCTACACTTTAACTGAAAAGTATTCCGGTTTTGACACCACTTGATGCTGCTTGCTGAAGGGTTTAGGACTCAACAGAGGTGAAATAGAGAACAACATTTCTGGGCTTGAGGTCCAGGGAGTTGAAGCTACGAGGGTGGGGTTTCTGATAAAGTGGCCAGACATTAGATCAGGTAGCTTGACGCTGAACGTTGCTGTGGCTGCTGTTTAGCTCTAAAACAGCCTTTTGTTTTTTACTCTGGTGTTCCTCTGAAGCCTCAGGCTGCTTTGTGACTGTATTAATGAAAAAACCCCTCTCCCACCTGCTGGATTAGGGAAGCCGGTTTTGTGGTGGCTTATAAAGGCCATTCTACACACTCTGATAGCAAAGGCAAGGTGTTTCCTAACAAGGGAAGCACTAAAAAAAGGCAAACCTCTCTCGATCTAGGCCACCACAACCTCTCTCTCACTCTCTTATGCCTCTCTCCTTCGGCTCTACAATATTTCATGTGCCAGCAGGCTTTGGCAAGGGCTAAATAGACCTGATCAATTTTTACTCAGTGTAATCGACTCCAACTGAACCAGTTATGCTTTTAATGAAACACTTTATTAGCTGTTGCTTTTATGGCAGGAGCATAATGGGCCCTAATCAGTTTATGACAGAATAAACACACAAACACACACATGAAAGTGCTCAGCAGGGTATAGATCTACAAAAATGCTGTATAATGGGCTCGTTTGAGTAATCAAAGGCAAAAGAGGGGTAATAAAAAAATAAAAGCATGGAGTAAAATAGTTAATTTTCCTCTGTGTCACATGCCTCTGACATTAAAAATCCAGCTGATACAAAGTAAACAAAATGCATTTTTGTTGAATCTAAATGTGCATTTATTTATTTATTTATTTATTGGCTTACTTGTGTATAATAATCAGAAACCGTGTTTCTGATTATGTGTTGTCACTTTTGTGTTTTTAAACAACTATGTAAACAATGCTTTATGCAACATGAAAGGCCTCTTAAAATGAGCAAGTGATTATTCCTCACATTCCTCAGGCTGTTATTCCTCACAAAAATGTTTTTATTCAAAATCAACACATTTATTAGATTAAACCTTAAAACCTTTGTCTTATTGGCTCCAGAGCTAAGCTTCTTTATATGAACCTTTCTTTTACACATTTATCTATTTGTCCTTAAAGAGGTGAACCCCACGCAATAGCCCATCTGACAATAAAATGTTACTAATAATTCAACTTAAACAGAACAGTTCGGTTTCTGGTTGCATCCAGATAAGCCAAAACATCCTAACTCTAGATTGCTAACTGCTATGAACGCTAGTGCTTGTTAGAATGCGCAGTATTTGTAATTATTTGTACAATGTGTCACGAGTCAATAGTGAAGAGAGTTAGCCCAATGCAGCAAGATCTTACTTCTCAAACACACACATGCACACACACACACACACACACACACACACACACGCACACACAAATACTAAAAAGTTACATCTTAAAACAACGCCTTCCCCACACATCAGGTACATTTGTGCTGTCGTGTAGGGACAGGTCCTTTTTACCGCATATACACTGCACTATGTTCTCTGCCTTGCACTGTGTAAAATGGTCCCACCCTTTATACATTTTCTGGCTTTTACGCTCACCGGGATCTTCATTTTCTGCCGTTTCCACAGAGAGCAAAATAAATGCATTGTTTCAAATCTTTAAAAAGTGAATTTGGTGTACTTTTCTGTTTGATTACTGCGAAGGGCATCTTATATTATCTTATCTTAACTTACACTGCACAAATTGGATGAGCCATCCACATTTATCATATCAGCCACATAGCAGTGAAATTTAAAGAAAAATGTACCTTAAGATCATTCAAAGAGAAACGGCTGCATAAAGAGTGAAAGTAGAGTTTAGATCGGGCCCAAAAAATGAGACGTGCACCTTGTGCCCGAGGCCAGCCAGACACATTAACTGTAATTATCGGCCCGAGCCAGATTTAAACCCAACATGTTTTTTATACGTGGGACGTTATAGCACACGTTCTCAACTGTGGGTGCATTCCAAAACACACACTCCGAGCTCCGAGCACACTCTGGTCTTTTGAAACCGTTTGTAAATTATGAGTGTCTAACTGAAAACAGCGGCAGACAGAGTTTATAGGAAATACACCACACACAGATGTTGTCACTGCCCACGACTTGCTGGAAATGGTTCCACACCTCCGACTTTCCTCCAAACTTGCTCAAAGTTAATTCTCTCATTTTTATTTTCTTCTTCACGTCTTTAAGTTCCATGTTGCACTTTAATCTCTGCACTGTACAGCCCAGCAGGACCGGTGTAATGTGACCAGTGGCAGGAGCCGGAGCGCTGCTGTGGATGACACGCAGCAATTTAACTTTACTAAAATATTCATATATTTATACATTTGGCATAGCTCCTCGACCAAATAGGCTAATTAAGTAATGATTTAAAAAATCAAATGCTTGATCACAGGCAGAGAATCTAAACTCTAAGTGAAAGTAAAACCCATCTTCCTTAAACACATAAATAAAATTAACCATTCACTAGTTAATGCATAGTATTTTGGTGGTCAATACTTTGAGATCAATGAGAACCCTTAATAATGAACTCCTAGAATTCCTCCTGGCCCCTATTATGGCCACCTGCACCGAACAGCCAGATATTTAAACATACATTTCCTATCGCGACATGCGCTGGATCAAAGAACGGAAGTAACGTTACGTGACCATTTAAAGCGCCACACACGCACACTGACACACACGTGCAGTGACACAAAGGTTGTCCGGAACATCCCGAAATATGAGTGATTTTGATTAGTCCTGTTGGGACAGCTCCAGTCCCGTATTCCAATCTCAGCCGCGTCACCGCGTGTGTGCGCTGGCCACCAGTGAGCAGTGAACCTGCTAAAGAAAAACGAGTGTGTAGCTACAAAAAAGAGGTATGCGGAGTGACCAGGCATCCTCTTTTCCCCGCACATGTCGTTTCTTTTGAGACGTGCATCAGGGCGGAATTTTAGAATCATCCAGGATTTTGAGCCTCCTGAACCTTCGACGCCCGCCCCGTTCTGCAAGAAAGTGTCTCGCTTTTGGGGTTGAGAAAGTTGGTCATATGTGCCCCCCTAAAAACACACTGCCCCTCCACCCCTCTGCCCCCACTGGTAATTTTGATCTGAAACTGCCACTGACTAAACCCAAAGAAAAGTTCATGTTACATCAATAACTGTAATCCCACAAAATAATGTCCATAGGCTCAACTAGAACTAATGGCTTGGGAGGATATTCCAGTTTTTAAAATAAAGTTAATTTGTAAAGCTTCATAAATTTGAGGGTTAATTTCTTATTTTAATCACTTAAAACTTTTAGCGTGTTATTTCTGTAGCTGTAGTGTAACTGTAGAACCAAAGCTAGGCTAGACTTTGAATTTTAAACTAGAACGAATCTTGCAGAAAAACAAAAGGAATTTCCTTGGGTTATTTTGTGAGGTTGAAGTTCTTTTAGTGTGAAGCCTTTAGCTACAGGTGTATGATTTTCTACTTTTTATGCAGTTCTTAGCTGTTCCTTACCCATCTCTGACGTTTAATTGTATTAATTGTAATTTACATCCTCTTGTGAGACTCAGTTCTTCAGCGAGCACCTTGTTGACTAACTAGGCCTTTTTTATTGCTTACTAATTCCTTTTTCCTGTATTAAAAAAAAACAGTTGGACACTTTCCATATTAACTCCATGCCGCGAATGAACATTTAAATATAAACGTAAAATTACATTTACGAGCAGCCATCAAGAGAAAGCTTGGTTAAGAGTGTGAGAGGCAAAGATCTCAGAAAATCAGAGAAACAAATCAGTTAAGTACAATAACACTCCATTTAGGTGTCACAACATCACACTTCTGTCCGTACGCCTCCAACTTGCTAACAGAGCTGGATGGCTACTTGCGGTCTAAATAACAGCACTGAAGCAGTAAAACAAAATTTAACAGCTTAATTATTATTTATAAAGCACAACAAACAGTGACACACACCTTTCGTTTTGTAACTTGTTTGCATTGATATTATGTTGCAACTGGTTTCTACAGTGTTGTTAGGTGGTTACTATGGTTTCACAGGTGAGGTTAAGTGTAAAAACACTGGTCAAAAAGAAAATAATTTTGATAAAATAGACAAGAACATAAACTGTTGCCGAGATTGGCACTTAAAATCTCTAATGATAAGAAAGAACACCTCAGGACTTTCTTTCTGTGTCTCTTACTCTCTTTCTGCGTTTATTTTGAATGCTAATTGAAATGAGTACATTTTGCTTTCTGCCTGATGCTGCAGGCTCTAATCATTACTCACAGAATTACACAATGCATAAATGTTCTACAATACAAGTAAATGGGGCAAAGTATTGATTTTTAATGATCAACACTCAGCCCCTGATCAACCAATCAAAAGCTGTAAACAAATACACTGGTTATACATGATCATTTTAGATTTGCAACACTGCCAAAGAAGAGAAACTGTGCTAATTTTTATCTATAAAAGAAACTGAATTAACTTTTTCAGTATTTGGACAGAAAATGTAAAGTGTGATAGTATAGTTGCTATGGTGTCCTTGTTACCAGGCAGTTGTTATGCTGTTGCTAGGCTGTTAATAATGGTGATGCTGGGGGGGTTTGGAGCCTATCCCAGTTACTACGGGCGAAGGCAGGGTACACACTGGACAGTCGCCAGCATGTCCCAGGGCCACACACATTAACATCTAGGGGCAATTTAGTGTGCTCAATCAGCCTATCCCCAATCACGCATGCTTTTGGTGTTGGAGGAAACCCACATGGTCACGGGGAGAACATGCAAACACACAGAGACCCTGCGCCCGACCCGGGAGTTGAACACAGGACCTTCTTGCTTTGAGGCAACAGCACTAACCCCTGCGCCACCATTACCACAATGACGTTGAAAATAAGACCAATATTACAAAGATACCAGTGGCAGGAATTTCCTTTCACATACTGCCATCTGCTGGACACTGCTGGAGATTCATGCTCCCCGTTCTCTAGGTTGTAGGCTTCAGGAGGTCTTTTTGAGGATGCAGTTTCATAGTTCATTTAGCTGTTTTAAAAATCCAAGGCCAAGTTCATGTTCCATCACTAAAACCCACGATGCTTATGCTGGTCACAGTCTAGTGTGATCTGAAACTTGATATTTGGTATCTGATAATTTCACATTGAGAGTATAAACAATTTCAAAACCCATAATCATAGCAATAACATTAATCAGAATCAGAATCATGTTTATTGAGAAATGCATAATGTCTCTTAAATAATTTCTATTCATATTCTAATTTAATAGGGGCAACTAGATTAAGACAAACTTAATGGGTTTATATGTTTTTAATGTCATGTCTTCTGTATGCATCAATATAACCCCAGACATTTTTAGTTGTACAAGAAATTTGTTTTGGTTGTTTTGGATGATTTCAGTTTGTTTTGGTTGTTTTGGATGATATTGAGGACACTGTATTATATCTTTTAGAAGCTTCAGAAAGCTTTGCTATGCTTTAGGGCCATTACCGAAGCTAATCATACCTGTAGGAGTGAGAGAACCACTGCAGGGTCATGACATGGGCAAGGGAAAACTTATTTACTGCAAGAACTTCGATATTGATCCAAAGATTAAAAGGTGCTACTAAATTTGAATATAACATGAGGGTTAAGACCTTGTGTGTTTTGGTTATAGATTCATAGAAAGTGTTTTCTGTTTTCTCCTCACTGGACAGTCTCGTTTAATTTGGTTTGCAAACTGGCAGATATCACTCACCTCTGAGGCCTTTTGGATCGACTCCACAAACTTGGTCTTTAGGTTAGGATTGTCGCAGTACTGGCCTGCGACCACCAGGGGTCGCTGCGCGACCATGAAATGACCCTCCATGAACACACCCCTCA